>ML108376.1:28687-45126 GCA_003697995.1 Taxidea taxus jeffersonii
AAAGAAAGAAAGAAAGAAAGAAAGAAAGAAAGAAAGAAAGAAAGAAAGAAAGAAGAAAAGAAAGAAGAAAGAAAAGTTAAAATATTTCTGCTCTGGCTTGTGTGTCCAAATGACTTGCACAGAGGAGAGAATTCTAGTCTGGATGAGAGAGAACATCCTGTGTATGCAGTGATACATCTGATTTTACGCATTCTACAAATATTTACTGAATACCTACCATTTAACAGCTGTTGAGTGTACAGTGATGAGCAAAGCAGATAGACTCCTAACCTTGTCCAGTTTACTTCCATGATGGTAGAGCCTGGGATCAGCCCACATGTCTGGTTTCTAGAACCTCCCCTCTCAATCACAATCTAGCATGCTGGTGAGGAGCATGACTCTGCAGTCACACAGCCTGGGTTCAAATCCCAGGTCTGTCACTTCCTTGCTTGGGGACCTTGAGCAATTTTCCTAAGTTCTCTGTCCTGTGATTTCCTGTCTTTAAAACCAGGCTCACAATAGCAAGTCCTCATGCCCATGGTGTGTCTCCTGACATGCCTGGGTTACTGGTGTGACTATTGTGATGGGCCTTGTGCACCTGCTCAGGAGCAGAGATGGTGGGCTCAGAGAGACTGCTGCAAGCTTGCTCCACAGCTCATGCTTAGACTTTGGCCCAAAAGGGAAGGAAGATTCTCTCCCCAGTTTGTGTCTTACTCTGGCATGTGGGTTAAGCCATACTACCTTAATGCCATTCTGAGTTTTTTAGAGAAAGGAGCCTTTTTAGTTTTTACTCAGGGCCCATTCTATCTTCCCCACCCTCTCCTCTCTGGTTGAAAAATTATCCTTAGGGGTTTAAATTAGGAGATCATATGCAAAGGTAACACAAATTTCCTCTGTTCCCTTGTCTTTCTCTTTGAGTTCCCCAACCTCCTCCTTTACCAAAAAAGTTAATGAATCCACTTCACAAAAAAATATTATTGAGAACTGTGGAATTTATACAAGATTTTATGGGAGAAAAAAAGAGGAGGGAAGTAATAGCACATACTCGACAGCTGACTGCTTGAAAATTCCTAATTGACATTTTTCCATTTCTCTTCTCCAGATTCCCCTTTCTGACCAGGTTACTAGCAAAAGTTCCCCTCCTGGCAGGGTCCAGCCTTATTGTGCCTCTCTTCCATTACCAGTACCCTTCCTCCTTGGAAGATGGTGGGCGTTATAAACACCAACAAAAATTCCTATTACACAAAAAACAGATGCAACTTCATATTCAAAACACCCACTGGTCCATTACGACCAAAGCTTTGTCACTGGGTGCTGTTTGTCTACCATCTGCTTTTATGTGGTGAAAGGGAGGAAGGACCAGTCCTTCAGAATCAATCCTGCACCAAAAGGCTTCTCAGCCTCTCATGAAATAGCCTCCAGACAGGCCAGCTCTCCTCCCGCCAGAGATGACTAGTGGGGACTAAGCTTTAACCGTCACTGAAACAAAAATGCTGGGTAACAGGTTATATTTTCTTCGCATCTTATACCTCCAAAGCAACTTTACTGTTTACAACTCAAGGTTTTGCCAAGTGCATTTAATTTCCACCACTGTCCTTCAGGTTTCAAACTGTTGTGATCATTCTTTCCAGCCTCCCCGCCTCAACAAAGCTATCTGCTTCCCACCTGTTTTCTTTAGCACCACAACATGACTTTACTTATCACTCAACATAGTTCATTTACAGTTCCTATTTTGCATGTCCTCTAGTAGGATGTAAGTTCTGTGAGAACAAGGATTGGGGCTGCTGTATTCTCAGCACCCCACACAGTTCTTGACCCAGATAGGAGCTCAATATCTATTCGTTGAATTAAGGGATGAACGGTCAACAAAGACCTTAGTATTGACTATCCTCATTATAAAGTAAAGGATGTCATGGACTTTGTGGCCAGTCTCAGGTGTCAGAAAACTGGAATGCCAAATGTGTTAGGGCTAAGGATCCACTCACTGTGCTTTTACAAAGCTCATCCAAGTCATGGTTAACTTCAGAATTCTCTTCTTCCCAGTGACCCTGCCAGGGAGCCATAGAAGATGCCACTATGAATTTATTCCATTCTTTCTCTTGTCCCTCATAACCATAAAGTAAATCCCTCCTACGTTTAATCTTTGGAGGTGTGAAACTCATTTTCACCACTTACTAGCTTTATGATCTTGAAAAATTAATGTCTTTCAGTTTCATTTTTCTTACTATAAGATGAGGCTATTTATATCCACATCATCAGACTGTCAGAGAATTAACTGGTACAGCTAAGCCCTCCTGGTTCATAGCAGAGCTATGGTAAATAGGAAAACTGTTAAACTTCCCTACTTACCCTTTTCCCGTAAGTCACATTATTACTCTACCCTGGAAGTTCAAAAGCCTCAAAATGCTCACCACTGGATTTTTCTGTACCTTTTGCAATTTGCAATTTATGATTCTCTGCTGCCCCTTCCCTCACCCCAACATTCCCCATCCCCAGAGCTGCTATTAAGACTTTTTTTTTTTTTAAAGATTTTATTTATTTATTTCACAGACAGAGAGATCACAAGTAGGCAGAGAGGCAGGCAGAGAGAAAGGGAGAAGCAGGCTCCCCGCTGAGCCGAGAGCCCGATGCGGGGCTCGATCTCAGGACCGATCTCAGGACCCTGAGGTCATGACCTGAGCTGAAGGCAGAGGCTTTAACCCACTCAGCCAGCCAGGCGTCCCAAGACTTTTTTTTTTTAATCTTAGCATTTCATTGTGATATATTTAGGTATAGATATCATTTTATAGTTCCTATTTTGGCTTCTTTAATTTTCTTGATATCTTTTACCGGGGCTCAGTCATTATCTTTACAGAAAAAACTGCTGTTCCATTCTCTCTTGTCCTTCTGGGATGCTGACTAGATTTACTTTGGATTCAACCTCCATTTCTCTCATCCTCTCCTTTTTACCGTCCTTCTCATTTACTCACTGAACTGGCAATATCTTCAGGTCTAGAGTATTAATTCTCTCGTGAACTGTGTCTAACCCACTATCGAACCCATGCATTTAGTTCTTCGCTCGTATGTTTTATTTTTGTAGGCTCTGGTTGATTTGATTCTGTTTTAATTATGCTTGCTTTTTACTTCTAATTTAAAAACTCTTCTTTTTTATGCCTTAAAATCTATAATTCATATTTCTTTTAACTTATGTGTCTATTAACTGCAAAATGTTCGCAGCATCTCTGCCTCTTGTCTGTCAGCTCTGACTCTTGGTATTTTGTTTCCTTATGTGTTTTGTTGTTGTTGCTGTTTTTTTTTTAATAAGAAGCTCCTATCCCTTGGGCCTTTATCAGTGGGGACTCTTTAAGGTGCGTCTGAAAGAGACTCCCACCTGTTTCTGCCAAATGTCTTAGCACTACTAGTCTTGGATCACTTGAAACTAACTTGACTTAAGATGCTTCAGGCCACCACTGGTAGTGGGAGTTCTGTCTTCAAACATATGAAAAAACTTACGAAGGTTAGTTTATGGTTAGAAATTCTCAGGAGACTTTTTAAAAAATTCAGCTTATCATCAAGGTTTAATACAGGTAGTTTTTCTTGAAATACCTAGGGAGGGGCAGTATGCGTGGCACATGCAAGTTTATTTCTGGTTCGCCCTTTTAATTGGAGTATAATCCTTTGGTGTTCCAGTTTTATGGGGGGGGGGTGTGCCTCTTACTAAGTTTCCCATGTAAGGCAAGCCCTGGGCTTCCTTTCCCATCCCCATAAAACTGCAAAGAATCAAAAATTAACCCTGAGGTTCATCCAAGGTCAGGAAAAGCTCTCAAATGATGTCCTTTGCTCACCTCTCTGGATTCATTCCCACCTTCATATAATTCACAGCCTGAGTATTCCAGTTTGTGAATACAATCAAGGCTTTTTGTCAACTGACGTTGTGAGTTGTTTTTAGCAACAGGCTCAGTCTGGACACCCAAAACACCAGGTTGCCCTTCACAGTTTGTGCAGTCTAATACTGAGTCAGGTCGCCTGAACATCCTGCTTGGTGATCAGCCTAATACAGCATCACAGTGTTTAAATCTTTATGCTGAGATTTACATTTCAGTGAGTCAGGTGCGTTGTCTTTTTCTACTCTTTTTGCCTGAAGCAACAAAACATGGTTGTAGAAGAAAGAGACGAAGAAAATACAGTTAACAAAGAGCCTGGATTTGGGAGCCCTTAAAGGAATCCAAGCCAGGGCTTAGACTATTTTCATTGCCTTGCCCTGTTTAAGATTCCCGTGGGTTGGCCTTCACATTAGCTAAGTTGATTGTTTACAAATGTTTGACCATTTTCTCACTGACCCCATGATCGGGTGTGCCTTTGGAAGAACAAAAGACGAATAAGCTAAATAAGTTAAACTTTATCTTCATTTTGAAGGAAATATTGAAAATGAGTAATACAAAGTGGAAGTAGGAATATATACCTGGATTCCAGCTTGTGAATTTTTTCCCATAACACAAAGCCTTTCCAGAGGCCCTAAAATAGAGGGTGAGACTACTAACCTGGAAGGGAAGAGAGGATCACCTAATTCAACCCTCTTCCCTTACTGATGAGGGAACCAAATTCCAGGGAAGTTATGTGACCTGTTTAACATCACACAATAGAAAACTATTTCAGGACCGAGTCTCCTGATTCCTAGGAACTGATTCAACTCTACCATGCTGTCATATACTATGCAGTTTCTCTTTTACCAGAAAATGAGAAGCATGCACAAGAAACTTGGTAGATTTTATAGATTTAGTTTATTTTGCATACCTAATAACATAGATTTGTGAAAAACAAATAAAAACAATCTACTGGAACTCAAATACTCAATGAAAAACAACAGCTTAAAAACCCTTTCCACTGCATGGGATAGGCTAATCTTTTTATTTTCCAGTATCTTAGTTGTCCTTGCTAGTTCAGTATGTAGAAAACTAGAATACATCAACGTCACTTAGAGATGCCATTATTATTAAAGATAAAACTCTTACTATTTACATGTTTACATTTTGAAATAAACAGAAATTCATTTACATATTTAGAAATAAATATCTTTCATCAGGCTTCTCTGCCATTATCACAATTTATAAGACACATACAAATTATAGCCAAGAAACTAGAGCTACAGGTGAGATTGAATGTGAGCGGGAGAACTGCCCATAGTAAATCTCAAAACTCAATTATATAAATGAGGTCAGAGGTTGACACAGAGAGAAGGATCAAGTATTGTCATCACTACTCATGATAAGACAGCAGCAAATCACCTTGACTGACGCACCATGAAAGTCTCCTGGGCATTAGAACCCCATGACAGCAATGATCATGTCAGGACAGCTCTGATGCATCAGATTTGATGCATCTACTCATAACAAATGAATGATTACATATCGAGAGTCACATTTTTACCTTTATAAGATGTTATGCAATTGTGAACTTTCCTCTAAGGGAACAATAATAACTTACACTTGACATTATTTTTGGACACATTAGCATTTTAACTTCCTATTTCAAAAACACAATCCAAGATTCTAATAGATAACCCAGGCTCTTTGCTGCCAGTACATTCCAGTCTCCACAGGTTCACAGAATTTTTAGCCACCTAAGAGTAATCAGATCCAGCAGAGATTTTTGTTTGTTTTCTTTTGTTTTAAGAATAGACATAGAAAGTTCATTTATTTAGTACTGGTCTTATTCCACATCTGCAAGAAATCAAAGTTAGTATGGAAAGTATCTCCGGCATGGATAAGTTGTGAAATCAAAAGAACTGCATGTATCAGGAGTGTTTACTTTTTGGATAAAGCCTCATGAGCAAAAACCCAAGACGGGTAAGCATAATACACATTAATAATAACAAGTAAAATACTCAGTCAACAAAATATAAAAGGGGATTACACTACAGAAATTAAACTCCATAGGATATGGAATAAATAAATGGTAAAGAATGCAAACATTATTTTTTTAAAGATTATTTATTTATTTATTTGATAGACAGAGATCACAAGTAGGCAGAGAGAGAGAGGAGGAAGCAGGCTGTCCGCAGAGCAGAGAGCCCGATATGGGGCTCGATCCCACGACCCTGGGATCATGACCCGAGCTGAAGGCAGCTGCCTTAACCCACTGAGCCACCCAGGCGCCCTAAGAATGCAAACATTATTAACAAACATTACCAAGAGTATTGAGCATTATACTAGGTAACTATTTGTGAAAAATAACTAATAAAAGAAATACTGTTTCTTGATGACAGAGTTTCTGCTCCAAAATGAACACAATGATACAGATGCTAGGAAAGAAACAGTGGACACATTTTTTTTAAAAAAAGATTTATTGATTGATTGATTGATTGATTGATTTGTTAGAGAGAGAGAGAGCACAGGCAGACAGAGTGGTAGGCAGAGGCAGAGGGAGAAGCAGGCTCCCTGCCAAGCAAGGAGCCCAATGTGGGACTTGATCCCAGGATGCTGGGATCATGACCTGAGCCGAAGGCAGCTGCTTAACCAACTGAGCCACCCAGGCATCCCAAGTGGACACATTTTTAATAGTATTGCCAAAGAAAAAATTCCTTTAAGCTAACCTTTATTTCCAAAATTTGTTGAGCTATTTTTAGGACTTTTCCTCCAAATGGAAATTTGATGAATATGAAGAAAAAGGTTAATGGAAGAAACAAATCAGAGGACTGAGTTTACGGGAAATGGAGGAAGGATAATAAAAAACAGAAGCCTGAATCAGAGAGGGTGAAGGATAAGATGGTGCCATAGAGGATCCATCCATTCATTCTCTCTTCCACAAATATTTATTGAGACTCTGTTAAGTGCCAGCCATTCTTCTAGGCACTGGGTATAAGACAGGGAACAAAACAAAATACTTTCTTTTGTGGGATTTATATTCCCACACCACAGAGGTTGGCCAACATCTTCTATAAAGTTCCAGATAACACATATTTTAGGCTTTGTGGGCCTCATAGTCTCTGTCACAGCTACTCAACCCATATGTGGGAAAACTGTCATTGAAAGACATACAAGTGGTCATGTTTGTGTTCCAATAACATTTTATTCATTCAGATGGCAGGCTGATTTGCCCCTCAAGCCATAGTTTGCCAACCTCGGTTCTAAGTGGAAGGAAACAGATAAATGTAGAATATCATTTCAGGTCATTATAAATGCCTTGAAGAAAGGTAGAGCAGGCCAAGGGGATAGAAGGTAATGGTGAGGAGGAGCTGCTATTTTAGATGGTTAGAAAAAGTCTTTCTCATGACAACAAAGCAGAGAACCTGAATGAAGCAAGGCTGTTGGACAGGATGGGATCCAGGGATCGAGTGGAGGGCTTGACTCTAAACAGGAGTGTGGACAAAGAATCTCTTGTAATAGGAAAGAAGGCAAAATTTAACATTGCAGAAGCAGTAAGTTGGCATATATGGTTGGGGGTATATTGGTGTTTTTTCTGATCACCGATAGAAGGTGGTGAGTAGGGCCACACTTAGCACACTTCCCACCTCCTATTTCTGTTCTCTACCTGCTGAAGATAGTAAGTTCAGTAACTATTGAGGGTAAATAAGAAGTTTACAGAAGGACATTTTATAGCATTTTTAAAGGAGCAAAAGAATGACTAGTGGATGGTGCAACAGCTTTGAGAAATGCCATGTGACCTGGACGCAGGAGACAGAGGGAACATGTATTCTGGTGTGTAGTGAGTCTTATCACCCAAAGAAGGTAGGAAGTGATCAGATGAGCTTTAGAAACATCCTTAGAAGTTTAAATTTTATTTCATCAGCAATATTGTCATTCCATGGGGACCCTGCAGTGTTCTGTGAAAGGGGAAGTAAAAGGTGATACTTGAGGCAAGTGAAACTATCAATGTCTGCTGTCCTAAGAGAAGCCAACAAAGAGGCCTGCCCTTCCAGCTCCACTGGTGTCCTCTCCAGCTCTCCCCACAAAAGATTTCAAAGTATAAACTGACAAAGCAAATTTTATGCAATCAAAGCTCATGAGAAAAATTGTGATAAAGACAACTGCTATACAGGAAATGATATGATAATAGAGAATTGGGAACAGACAGAAAAAAATCAACTGGACAATTAAGAATGACCAGTACACACACAGAATTAATTTCTAAGCTCTAAAGCACTATGAATAAAATCTCATTTCATGGGACGCCTGGGTGGCTCAGTTGGTTAAGCGGCTGCCTTCGGCTCAGGTCACGATCCCAGCGTCCTGGGAGCGAGTCCCACAACGGGCTCCTTGCTCGGCAGGGAGCCTGCTTCTGCCTCTGCCTGCCTCTCTGCCTGTGCTCGCTCTTCCTCCCTCTCTCTCTCTCTCTAATAAATAAATAAAATCTTAAAAAAAAAAAGTTAAAAAAAATCTCATTTCATGATAAATGAATTCTAGAAATCACTCATGCCCAGACAACAGTGATACTTGTGTGAGTCAGCGCTAACAGTGCCCTTCCTCACATTACATCATAGCAGGTAGATATCCAGTGGGAGAAAACTATGTTTCAAAATAAGAGGGCAATGGGTCATGCTGCCTCATTCCTTATGCTTACTTGTAGCTTGATTCAAGACTGCCTGAAGTTTAAAACCTTTGTTCTTCAGGAGCAATCTATTCTTCAGGCAAAGTTTGTCCAAAGAAATTACAAACTGACAAGGAACCTTCACTTTTAGGTTTGACATCTCATAATAAAACCAAGAGGTTTATATGCCAACCATATGAAATAAACTCTAATTCAAGGTGATGTCATTTCAGAGAGCAGTAGTGGTGGTCAGAACAAGCCATCTGCCCTGCATGAGAAGCATGCATGGTTTTGCAGGTGGCACATTGGCAAAAAGGCAGATTGGGTTGCCAGCATCTAACATTTATAACCAGGAAGTTTCTTATTCTCTTTTGGCTGACTCTGTTGTAATCTTGAGTAAGTCACTTAAGTTCCAAACACTCAACTTCCTTCTATCTAGAAACAATGATCTGATACAAAGTAATCCTAAAAATATGAGACAAAACAATTTCTTCTTTATAATTGCCAGCAGCTAACAGTAGTGGGTGACTACTACTAAGGAAGAAAAAAAAAAAAAAAACTATCCATATGGCGAAAGCAATTCACTCATTATCAGAGTATCTCTACCACCACGTTACAGATATGTCCTCTAGAAATGTCTTTTTGAGCTATTCTAACACAGGCACTGTAATAGTTCATTCAAGAGGTGGAGCTCAATGATGTCCACACAAACTCACACCTTTGTGTAGGTGTGAGTAAATGTGCCAGGGTCTGTTTTTGAACTATTACAGTATATTCATTAATTTAAATCCTAATCTGCTAGCTTAATTAAAGAACTCTCACCAAATACAACAAAAATTCGGAGCTTCAGTTCATGCCCTCACTTACTAAGATGCAAATTAGGGCTCCAGGCAGCTCTCCTTTCCACAATATTTCAGAATGTAAATTTTTAAATTTGTTTTATTGTTATTTTTAATAAGCCCCCCAAAAAGGAAAGAGTGTAACATAGGGGTTAAGTATGTGGTCTTGGCTGTTTACTAGCTGTAGGTGAGGGAAGACTACTTAATTGCGTAGTCCCAGACTTCTCATTTGCAAAGTGGGGATAATTATGCCTAATCCGAGCATACGGCTGTGAAGTTTCAACAAGCAAAATACATGCATAAAAATTACATATATATACTATAAAAACATATATAGCAATTAATGCAAAATTAAACTTGTTTTTTTTAATATCTGATGTATAATTCAACTTGGTTTTTATAAGTGAGGAAAGTGTGGAGCCACGTAATGTAGTAGTTGAGAGTAATTTTATTGTTGACTTTTCAGCTACTCAGAGTCTTTAACAAATTCTTTAGGAAGAAGTGATTTCCTAAATTCTTCAAAATCATCCACCAAATTTAGAGTAAGTATCACACTTGGTGTTTTTCCTCTCTACACCAAATTCTATAGCTTACCTCTATGTATTATTTCAGATCCCCCAAATATTAAAATTTCCAGTTATTCTGGAGAGATTATTTGTGCACCAGACATCAAAATGTCAGTTATTGTTCTGGAAGATCATATCTTGGAATGTAAGTGTGTAGCAAAGCAGGACCCCTATAGGAAAAATGGGAATTAAAAAAATAGAGAGACTAATCCTTACCTTCTTTAACCTCAGAGTCTAAACAATCAAGCCTTGTAATTACATGACACATTATTCTTTGTCCAGTAAGAATTTAACAAACGGCACTTGTAACAAACAGTTTTCTGCGAGCCAATGGCAGGCCTCCCTGCTCATCTCATTTCCTCAGCCAGGACTTGAGACATCAGGTGACTTGGCAATGAAAAAGAAATCACATTCATATTCATGGTAAGTCCGTAAACCAGGATGATGAGTAACTTGGAAACTCAAGCAAGGGTCTGCTTCCCTTTTATTTCTTTTGCTTCTATTGCCTTTTATTACCTCTACTGATGGCAGTAGAAGCCGTGAGCATGGTAAGGAAAAAAAGACACAGCTAAAACTGACTTGGCACTGAGTCCTGTCACACAGCATTGCAGGTCAGTGAGAACACGAGCAGAATTTGACTTGACCTTCTAAAACTCCCCACCGTAATCTTTTTTTTTTTCCTTCACTGTAATCTTGGCCACTCTCTTAATTGAATTATGGATCTCAGGTTGGTTTTGTCTTTCATATTCTTCATATATTCTTCAAATATTCAAATATTCGTGAATATTTCTGTTGACTCGGTATTTATTGCTGTTACTGTAGTCATTGCTATCATGCCAATTAGTTCAATGAAAATGGCCCTATCCAAATGGCCAAGGACAACTAAGCAAGATGTTCTCTTGTCATAAATGATATATCCTATGAATATATTAATTTATGACTATAGAGAACATGATGCCGTCCTTTTTTTTTTTTTAAAGATTTTATTTATTTATTTGACAGACAGAGATCACAAGTAGGCAGAGAGAGAGAGAGAAGCAGGCTCCTTGCTGAGCAGAGAGCCCAATGCAGGGCTCCATCCCATGACCCTGGCATCATGACCTGAGCCGAAGGCAGAGGCTTTAACCCACTGAGACACCCAGGCGCCCCTGATGCAGTCCTTTTAAATGAACTTCTTCACCTCTAACTTGAATTAAATTTAAAAAGACTTATCTACCATGGAGAGTTACATAAAGAATATAAGAACTATGAGGCTTGAAAAAAATCATTTAATTGAGTGTCCTACTTCTATGCCAAAAAAATCTTCTATTTTGTTAATGATAGTCTGTATTAATTACATATATAATGCATGCATTATATGTATATAAATGCACATGTTTTTTTAGTGTAAATCTATATTTATGTTATTTGAGGATAAGAATCTGGGTCAAGGATTCCAAGACATCCAAATAGCCAAGATTTTCCATAAAACAAGTGAAAGGGAGGGGCGCCTGTGTGGTTCAGTTGGTTAAGCAGCTGTCTTCAGCTCAGGTCCAGTCCCAGGGTCTTGGGATCATGCCCCACATCAGACTCCCTGCTCAGTGTGGAGTCTGCTCCTCTTTCTCCCTCTGCCACCCCCTCCCTGCTCATTCTCTCTCTCTCTCAAATAAATAAATGAAATATTTATTTTTTTAAAAAAGCAAGTGGAATGGATTAGAAAAAAGATTTCAAATGATGTTGGCATATGCAATGGTAACATACATAATGAATTCAGAAGAGTGAAGAACTGCTTCCCATCATTCAGGAAGGATGGCCGTCTTATTCTAGTGAATACGGTGAGCAAAAGCTATAGTTACACCAAACAATCTGGCTATAGTTCTAAAACTAATTCTTCTGGGAGACCATCACAATCCATATTTGATTTTAAAAAATCCCTTCACATTTCACTTTTTTGGCTTTTATTATTGAAACGGGGAAAATGGGATTAGAGACCTAATAGCAAAGAATTCCAGGCAGTTTTAAATGTGCAAAATCAGAACAACATCCTTCAGCCCAGAACTTAGCTTCTCCTGCGTCCCCCCTGGCTGTTTAGCTTTTCTTACCAGAAATACCACTCTGGAATGTTCAGGAAGCATAAATCATAACAGCCAAGAGAGAAAGTCAGAAACTTGCACCTGGCACAACTTATCTATCTAGTTTTGTCAATATGAATGAATGTCAATTCCAGAAGGACCTGAGAACCCCAGAATAGAGGCATGATAGGTATTATAGTTTGGTGGAAATAGCATAGAGATGGCTGTAAGAAAATCCATTTCGATTCCGGTTCTGCCTCTTCAAAGTTGTGTGAGTCAGGACCCTTGTGGGAAGTTGCAAAACCCAACTAGAACTAGTTTAGTCAAAGGAAAAGGAGGTATTTATTGGCTCAGGAAACCAGACAGGCAGCAGGTTAAAAACACAGTTGTCATGAGGGAGAAGTGGATCAGGGACATGACTCCTGCCCGATCAGCTTCCTTCTCTTGGACCAGCACTCTCAATGTGCCTATGATGACAACTTTCAGCGGCTTCTTCCGGCTCCCTTAGGAACAGCTTCCCAGCCAGAGAAGAGGATCTTTCTCCACATCACCTCCCTCATTTTCTTCCATCCCTCTCTTCATCCAGGTTAAAAAAAAAAAATGTGAGGAAAGATTCTAATTGTCTAGACTCCCTTCATGTATTCATGAGCTAGGACAGGAGGGTTATTATTAGTCTAGTTTAGGTCAAGTGACTACTCCAAGGTCAGTTAGTGTTGCTCAGGGGACTGAAGTCACAAGATGAGGCAGCTCCCAGACAGAACACACATCAGAGGTGAAGGTAGAGAAGCAGTTTTCCATAAGAAAGTAGTTAGCACAGATACCAACTCTGGGAGTGAGGCAGCCGCAGTGGCCTGACTCTACCCTGGGTCTTAGGCCAAGCTCTCTAACATCCTTATTTTCTCAAAGTATAAAGTGGGTAAAATTATAATGCTTAACTCATAGAATTGTTGTGTGGAATTATGAAATTAATATATGATAAAGTATCTTGAAAAACATAAAATAACTTAGAAATACATTTTGTTTTTTTCCTCAGAACTAATAGATTTCTGGAATCTGGTACAAATGAACAAAGGACTGTCTTTCCCTCAGCCCCATTTTTTGCATCAGATTCTTTGGGAAATAGCTGAATAACTCTCAGGTTATTTGTAGCATGTATACCGCATCTGATGTAAAAAAAAGGCACATTAGCCAGAATTAGGTCCAGTAATTTAAAACGTAAGCCTGAAGGAGGAAAAGTTTATTTTATTTCATCAGAAAAATACAGCTGGTTTTGTTCTATAACCTAACATCTAAATTATGGATTAGTACAAAGAAATGTGTTTTCCGGTAAAATATAGCCGGATATGTATCTTGAATAAGAAAATAAACTTTCTCAGAACTCCTTGCTCCAAGCATTCTGAACCTTCCCCCCCCTTTTTTAGGTACTGATTAATATCACATGAGAGACAATACAAATTTCATGCTACCTAAAAGGAAACCGAGGTAGGAATATTTAACAGTTCCCCCACAATGGTTAGTAACATTACTCAAGTGATGACACCAAACGTAAATTTCTTGTCTTCCACCCCAGATTTCAGGACTTTCACCTATCTTCAATCCACTGACTTTGATTTTCAACTTTGGAATGTATACATATGGTACTTGGTTAAGTACATAAGGTAAGGAGTTGGCTTGCAATGAGCATGAGGCTTCCCTGGACTAGCAGCTTCTGTTGTATTTTTCTGGCAACAACTTTTCTTTGGTGGTGAAGGTAAAGGAATTTAGGGAAAGGGGTGAATTTCTCCATGTCAGTTCTGCCTGAACCCACATAGACCCATTCTTACAAAAATGATTCTGCCCCATCTTTGATATGTTAGATAAATCTCACTCTCTCTGGGAATATGTCTCTGACCTCTCAAGACTGGATCAGATGGCCCTCCTTTGGGTCCTAGAGAACACTGTGCTTGTTTCTTGTATCATGTATATCTCTTTCAGTCTCAAAATGCCAAAAAATACGAATCAAACCAGCTTATACAAGAAAAGACCATTTTCTGCCACAATGTATATATCTTCAGTGTCTAGTAAAGTATGTGGCATTTATTCATTCAAATATTTATTAAGCATCCACAACATGCTAGGCTTTATTTTAGGAATTGTGGCACTAATGTTTGAAACATTAATGAGTCCCATCTGCAGTTGGGACTAAGAATCAATCTTGCACCATAAACCGGGCCTTCCATGCCCATCAAGATGCAATTGTTTCCCTTAATTATCACTGTTTTTGTCCAGCCATTTTAACTGTGCTTCTCCTTAGTTTTCTACTGGTTTCTGAAGTCCCATGCTGTGGCTAGAACTCTCCACTCAGCAAGAAATGCGCCCCTGGTTATTTACTGCATGAACTTTATGAGCTCTCTGAATCATGATGCACCTGTCCTTTTAACTTCAAACACAGCCACTGCCCATTCTCTACAGTGGCTATTTCAACTTTTATTATTCTTAAACGTCTTCAGTTACTGCTACCTCTCTCTCTCCCAACAGATGATCTCACCTCTTATCTCAGGAGACATTTGATACAAACATCTGGAAATTTTTATCTCCACATCTTCAAAATTACCTTCACCCATTGTTTACTTCTTTCCTGCTTTCATTAGGGAAAAACCTCCCTTCTCCTGGGAAAAACAAAACAAAAAACAAACAAAAAAACCCCAAGCTCCTCAAGCTAAGGTCTGGTTCTCATTCTTGTCTTGTGTCTCTTTGACTTTGAAACAAACCTTTTGTTCGAATGTGTAAGTTCCCTTATAAATCAGACCTATTAACTTTTCCAAACAGAGCCTAAAAATCCTTTAGTGTAGCTGAAAAGGTAGCAAAGCAATGTACTTAGTGAGGGTTTTAATAAACTAGGCTTTCTTTTGTTTTGTTTTGTTTTTTACCCTCAGCACTCTTGGCATTTTGGATGGGATTACTTGGGTGGAGGTGTCCTGTGGGTTACAGGATGATCAGCCAAATCTCTGGCTTCTATTCACTAAACGCCAGTAGCACCCCATGTCCTGACAATTAAATATCTCCAGACATTGTCAAATGCTCCCTGGGAAGGCAAAATTACCCATTTGAAAACTAATATTATATACAATCAGAAAAAAAAATGTAGGATTTGAAAGCAAGATCAAGAGTTTTATGTTTCTGGGTTCAGATTCAGTCTGAATTATGTTTCAGTTTGAACACCATTCACCACACAGATTTCAGGGTTATTGTAGAGCTGACCTTTGAGCAACACAGGTTTGGACTGTGCACGTCCACTTATATGCAGATTTTTTACAGTACAGTGGTATAAATGTATTTTCTTTTCCTTGTGATTTTCCTAATAACTTTCTTTTCTCTAGCTGACTCTATTATAAGAATACAGCATACAATGCATATAACATACAAAATATGTGTTGACTGTTTATGTTATTGGTAAGGCTTCTGGTCAACAGTGAACTATAACAATTAAGCTCTGAGAGTCAAAAATTATACAGAGAGCATGCGGTTATTATGACAGCATGCGGTTTGGTGCCCCTAACTCCCATGATATTCAAAGGTCAACTGTATTGTGAAATTGTGGTAAAGAGTTAAATAATTCAAAATTCAGCTAGGGTTCCGAGATAAAGTTATGAATCACAATGAAATAACAGATCAAGAATAGAAAGATTTAAAAAATAATAAAATAAAAGTAAAAAGATCTTCATTTTGAAAGATGTATAATATTATCTTCTGTTTGTTCTTTCTGTAGGAAGCTTTGTTGAATGAAAAGGAAAACTGCAAAAATCTATGAAGTGACTCAGTATTCACAAAATCCTCCTTGAGAATGTCTATAAATATCTCTCCAAAGAAGCCTTTCTGAATTACACAATTACAATAAAAACTATTACTTCCTCTTCCGATTTGTAGAAAATAAGACACAGATTAAGAAGATAAGAACTCTTCCAAACAGTATAATGAAACAGTACACATTTATTGTAATTTGCAATGTTTCATTACTTGTTACTTAGTTGCCCTGTTTAATTCTCATACATATATTGTTACTTGCATCAACAGATTGGATACATTCGTAGTCACTTCTATTAAAAATTAGGTCGAGTCATTGAATATACATAGGAAATAATGCCCTATACTAATTTTATTTCCATGAGAAAATTCAATTTGCCATTTATTATTTCAATTCATTTTCTTTTTTCAGAAGGGGAAACTTGACAGGAACAGAGTATGTTGTGGTTAAGTGTAAAGGCTGGAGGCAAATTGTGGAGGCTTGGATGTCAGCTCCCTCACACGCTAATGTGTGATATTAGGATAATCACTTATCTTCTCTGTGTCTGCACCATAGAATTCAATTTACCATGCTAATGGACATCAGAAGAAAGCTGGGGTGGCAATCCTTATATCAGATCAATTAGATTTTAAGCCAAAGACTATAATAAGAGATGAGGAAGGACACTTCATCATACTCAAAGGGTCTGTCCAACAAGAAGATCTAACAATTTTAA
>ML108377.1:0-23353 GCA_003697995.1 Taxidea taxus jeffersonii
TAGTAAGTAAATCAAGAGGTTTGCTCCCTGCATTCACTGATAAGTATATACATATTATAAATTGTGCCTTCCAGGAAGGATGTTTCTTCTTAAAACTTAAATATATTTTAATCTCCCGTAGATGTTGTTTGTGTCAATGAATATATTTGCATTTTCTAACTGACATAAACTGTGAAAATGGGTAACAAGATGTATATTGCCAGAAGACTTTTCAATCCCCATAGAATGTTAACTCAGGGGCACCTGGATGGCTCAGTGGGTTAAAGCCTTTGCCTTCAGCTCAGGTCATGATCCCAGGGTCCTGGGATCGAGCCCCACATCGGGCTCTCTGCTCAGCAGGAAGCTTGCTTTCCATCCTCTCTCTCTCTCTGCCTGCCTCTCTGCCTACTTGTGATCTGTGTCTGTCAAATAAATAAATAAAATCTTAAAAAAAAAAAAAAAGAATGTTAACTCAGGAGCTGATTTTATGTGATCATAATACCATCTTCTAACTTCCTCAGAGACCTGGTCACTGGAGCTTAGGATTTTAAAGGAAAATGTTCAAAGATATTTAAATTTTCTACAAATAAATATATTATGCCTCTATTAAAACTCCATTAACATTAAAATATGACACCTTAAAAATAAAATTCAGAAGAGGTTTTGATCTCTGTGATTACAGCACAAATGTCTCTGACTCTTAATTAATTATTCTCTTCAATTTAGTCTCATGAGGTTTCTGTAAATTAAAATCCACATGGACTCCTGTTTACCATTAAAATCTAACATTTGTTAAGGTCATACTGTAAGCAGGATCTCCAAAACCTGTGTTAAGTGTATTATTTCAATATTCATTAACCATCACAAGTTATTTTCCTCATTTTGCATTGTGGAACGTGAAGTTCAAAGATGTTTAACTGTCCTCTGCCAGACATGAAGACTGATAGATCTGTTGTAACAAAGACCTGAGTGTCTCCTCCAAATAGGTTAACTTTTCCTTAATGGTTCCTGTCCTGTGCGCTTTTTATTATATGATTGAATGCATTTCTTCAACCTTAACTTCCAAGCCACTCAACAATTATTATCTCATTCTTCAATCATCTACAGAATCATTTATTTTATTTTTAGTTTTTATTTTTTAAAGATTTTTATTTATTTTTTTTGACAGACAGAGATCACAAGTAGGCAGAGAGGCAGGCAGACAGAGAGGGGGAAGCAGGCTTCCCACTGAGCAGAGAGCCCGATGCAGGCTCGATCCCAGGACCCTGGGATGATGACCTGAGCTGAAGGCAGAGGCTTTAACCCACTGAGCCACCCTGAATCACCCAGGCACCCAGGTGCCCCTGAATCATTTAGTTTAAAAATTACATTCTTATTTCCAGGACTTTTGAGGGTTGAACTTGAATTTCCTCGAGTATTTTTATTTATTTTTTTTAGATCAAAACATCCTCTGTCTTCTTGAGCAGCTTTCCATTTTGTTTCTTTTTCCTCTCTCTAGATCCCCCGTCTTTTCTTCTTCTTCTTCTTTTTTTTTTTTTTCCTGTTTATGATTGACACCTAAAGCTCGGTTCTAGCTGTTAAGAAAAATCAGTGAAAATGTTGGGATGTCTGTGGCTGGAATGTTATCAGTCTTCTGCTGAGGCATTAGGAAGAAGCCATTCTTTCTACAGTTGCCTTAACTACAAATCTAAAAGGGCTTGCAGGCTCAGAATATAGAGGAGACCGATTTACCTATTCATCTTGTCCATTAGGTCCTCCTCCAGGATCTATGTTACTCTTCCTTTAGAGGTTCCAGAGCCACTGAGAATCACATTCTCTACATCATAAGTGGACTGATTCACTCTCATTGGTTTTCACCCCCTGATCTCCAAGCTTCTTGAGGCCAAGTAGGAAAAAATCCTGTGCTTATTGTTGGTCCAGACAGTATTGATGTTTGAAGCCATTCTCCCTCTTGGTCTGATGACTCAAGAAGCTCTTCCTAGGACATAGTGCTGATTGATTAGTGGTTGGTGAGAAGGCCTGCTGGGATCCTGTCCACCACTTACTAATAAGGCATTTGAAATGGTAGTGCACATTTATATGGACACAGATCAAGAATCAGTGTCATTATGGGGAAAAAAGATACCTTTAAACTGTTTCCATACACAACTGATATACAGCTTGACTGCAAATTAAAAATAAATGCCCACTCCTCGTGTGCTGAACTATTCACCCCCTTACGCTCACGTGATACATAGTTCACTGGTCTTCATAAAAGAAGACCACTTTCTTTTTCTTTTATGGGTATGAAGCTTACATCATGAGATCTTCATTGTTATTTACTTATTTCAAATTGCATAAATCCATGTGCATATAGTAGGGACAAGCTTTACTAATTTTTTTTTAAAGATTTAAAAATTTATTTTAGAGGGAAACCTGGTGGCTAAGTCATTTAAGTATCTGTCTTTGGCTCAGGTCAAGATCCCAGTGTCCACATTGGGCTTCCTGCTCAGTGGGGAGTCTGCTTCTCCCTCTGCCAGCTCATCCCTGGGCTTGTACTCTCTCTCTCTCCTCCCTCTGAAAAATAGATAAATAAAATCCTTAAAAAATCATATTTTAAAGAGAGAGGGCATGTGGGCAGAAGGAAGGGTAGATGGAGAAGGAGAGAGGGAATCCTTAAGCACACTCTCTGCTGAGTGTGGAACATGATGTTAGGTTCAGAATCAAGACCTTGGGATCATGACCTGAGCCAAAGTCAAGAGTTGGCTGCTTAACTGACTGAGCCACCCTGGTTGCCCACACTTTACCAATTCTGAACTACATGCAGCTCCTCAAAAGAAAGAGTATTGTATGTTAGATGGACTCATTGGATGTTTTTGATTTTTGTATTTTTCAGTTGTGATAAAGGAGAGATCTGGCTTCTGTGCTTAGTTTATGTTGCCTGAAAATGCCATACTCCCAAAAGTATGAGGGAATATTGTCGATGCATACTTTTGAGTTATCTGAACTACTTTTTCTAGTATATGTTTTTGTGGATGTAATTATTCTTCATTGAAATTCTCAAGCATGTTTCAGTTACTATCAGAACATTTTGACCTTAAAGGACAGTTCGAAGGATGGTTTCACTGGAACTCTTCCTTTAAAAAAATATATATATATATATATTTGCGAGAAGGAACGAGAGAGAAAGAGCATGAGCAGGTTCAGGGTAGAGGGAGAAGCAGACTCCCCATTGAGCAGGTAGCCCCATGTGGTGTTCTATCCCAGGACACTGGGAACATGACCTGAGCCAAAGATAGACTCTTAACTGACTGAGTCACCCAGGTGCCCCTCACTGAATCTTTATAGACTATCCCTCTCTGGGTAAATCCTAAATGTTAGTTGCTTAACTACTATTACAAGTAAATTTATTATTGTCCCAAATGTCCTATGACACATGACTGTAATATAAATAATTTATTTTCAGTTTTAATTATAATTGTAAAGGTTCGAATAAGTATTATTTGCATTGTGTATGCTATTTCTCTATTAGTTCCTGTTTGTATTAATATTGAGGCTATATATTTTTTTCCTTTTTAAGTGATATCAGGAATTCAGAGAAAATGCGGTTTCTTTGCCAGTCAAATAAAAGGCAGCTTCTTAATGTCTTGGTATTTTTTTTTCATGAAAAGGATATATTTCGCCTTCTCAAAATGACAAATTTGATCATGCAGCAGTCTGGGCAGTTGGTTTTGATTTGGCATGTAGAAACTGTCAATTTTCACCTTCACCGTCTGCCAAATGTGGGTTATAGCAAATGCTCCCCAAGCTTTCTCTATTTCTCAGAGCTCTAAGACACATGAATTTCTTCCAGAATTCCAGAAAATATTGTCACTGTTGAAACTGTCCATTTTTTAATTGCGAAGAGCTCACACCACACTTTTTTTTTCAATATAAAATGATCTATCTAGATGATAGCGAAACTGTTTTTTCTTCAGTTATTCATTTGGGTTGTCAGGTAAAACTGACAAAAAGTTCCAATACTTTCATTTTTAGAGATAGTGAAATTAGGACAAAGAAAGATTATGTCTTTACTCTAATTTTACACAGCTAATTAATGGTCAAAGTAAGAATAGATATTCATTTTGCTGACATCTAATTCATCATGCTATTGTTTTAACGTGAATACTCTGAAGGTGAAGCAGTGGTATTTTATCAGTGAAAGGAGAACTAAATAATCAGTTGTACTAAGCAATAAAAATAACAATAATAAATGCTTTAGACTGAATACTTACTGTATCTAGACTTTATTTATTTAAAAATTTAAAAAAGATTTTATTTATTTATTTGTCAGACAGAGAGAGAGAGCAAGAGAGCGCACAAGCAGGTAGAGCGACAGGCAGAAGAAGCAGGTTCCCTGCCAAGCAAAGAGCTCTGTGTGGGACTCGATCCCAGGATCCTGGGATCATGACTGAGCCAGAGGCAGACGCTTAAACAACTGAGACACCCAGGTGCCCCCCTCCTAAACCTTAAAGACAGGTATAATTATCCCAGTTTTCTGTGGACATCACTGAGGCATAGAGAATATTCCCTGGCCTTGGTCATAAACAGGATAGTGGCAGTGCTGTTCCTGGAGAATGCAAATCTTTATTAATAACTTAACTCCTTGAGGGAATCTATGAACATAGGGAGCATGGCAAAGGTAGCCACCAGTAAATATATCACCTAGAACTGCTCTTTTCCTTGTTGTGTTATGAAAATATTTGGAACTGGATTGATCTCAAGAAGGTTTTAGAGTCTAGAGAAAGATTGCCACCAGAAATACCATTTTAGATTTGAACGTCTTCACAATGACTGGACATTTCTTACAACAAACTTCTTTTGTTACTTGTTCTTATTCAACTACCATGTTGAATAAATACACTATACTAAGCCATGAAAACTAAAACAGTACTCAGGAAGGTCTTTTTAGCCTCTCTTCTCACAGAGTTTCTGAGGAAACAAGGGGAGTTCTATAAAGTAAATATTGGTATTGTTGTATTAAATGATGCAAAGGCCTGCCAGGGATGTGGAGGGAGAGAGTTCCTTTATGAGGGAGAATGGAAGAGAAGGAACCAGGCTTGCACAACGAGTGGGGGAGGCGTTCCACATAGGAGAAACAACCCCCACGTATGCATGGGAATCTGAAAGATCTTGGCCTGTTTAACAAATTAGAGGTTACTATGCTATCGCTTAGGAATGAAGGACTATAGTTCAGAATAGGCAGGTGCTATCGCTTAGGAATGAAGGACTATAGTTCAGAATAGGCAGGTGCCTGACATCCTTTGTGTTGTTGGTGCCCTTATCAGTGAGTCCCAAGGGCTGCCTGATGACCTGGGATGGGGAGTGACAGAATCAGGTAGTTTAATTAATACCACTGCAGTGGTGTGGGCCACACAATCATGTAGCTTGGACTGAGAGCATAAAGCAGATTTGGGCAGATACTGAATGTGTTCCTGAAATCAAATATATGACTTGTTGATAGATTTGATTTGATAGGTGATAATAAAGAAAGACTCAAGGGGAAGCTCCTAGTTTTGTTTTTGTTTTTTTTTTCACTTTGCTAGCTAACTGGTTCCATCCAGTTTACCATGATGAAGATAATTTGGTTAGGGTACATTTTTGGTGGCAGAATGGTGGAAATCAAGTGTTGAGAATCAAGAATGGTCATGTTGGTAAAGTCATTGCCTTCCAGATAGAGATGTCAGTAATTAAGTGGGTAAGTGAACCAGAGTTCAGGGGAGTCTGAATTGGATATATATATTTAGATGACATTAGTTTATTGATGAGGTTCATAGCAGTGAGAATGGATGTAACCACCATGAGACTGTGTCTGTCAGGGTCCCAACAGCAAATAAATAGCATGTCAAATTAGGAGGATTTCCTTTCAAGGGGACTAATAACCCATGTGTCACTGCTCCTCATCTATATGACAGCAGACTTGCTAGTATGAATTTTAACTACTCTCCAGGGACTCACTGAATCTGAGCGGACCACTGGGAGGGAGGCAGAGGTCCAATGCTCTTTCCTCATTTTTCTCCTTCCCTCCCATCTTTGGTTGATAATGCCTACTGACCAAATACACCTGGAAGCCAAAGATCATTACAGGCTGTTGGTGTAATGATGTAGATCAGTGTCCTAGCACCTTAAAGAAGGTGGAGGAGGCGGGGGAGAGATCTAAGGGAAGGAAGAGGTGATGACTAGCACATAGAGCAAAGTATTTTAAAATCAAGAGTATGGAGCTCATTCTCTTTTTTCTTGCATACTTTTAGTGGTCTATGAATAAAAAGGAAATGTGGAAGATATCTACTTTGTTTTCTCCCCAGGGTATGATGAGAATTAAATTACTTTAGACACTGGAAATCACCCTAGAAAACGTAACACCTTACATTGTCATTAGTATTGTTCTTTCTAAGGCTAGGTCTCCCATAGAGTGAAGGAAAACAGAGTCCATGTTAGAAAAACAAATCCAGTTTTGTGGAGGCTCAGTTCATTTCTAGGAAAATCAGATCCCTGGAAAAAAAGTAGTATGACAGCACTGAATGAGAATTTAGGAAATTATTTTATGTAGCAACTGAACTTGCTACCTTTGTCTCCTCCTGGATTTTATAGGCCCTTCGATTATATTTGTAATAAAAATGTGTGGTTAAAAAATAAACAGAAATACAGATCTCAGAATGTATTTTTGCTGTAGTAAAGGTTAAGAAAGAAAGTTAAGGACTAAAATCATTTGTTATGTTTTCTGTTACACCTAAATATAGGGGTAGAACTGATGAAATCTTAGAATATAAGCAAGGTTCAATGGGGTTAGGGTCTGGAGCCGATGGCCAAGAAAGAATTCTTGAGACATCTTTGGTGCAGAATGGTGGTTTATTAAAGCATGGCGACAGGACTTGTGGGCAGAAAGAGCTGCTTCCCCAGGGCTTGTGAGAAGTGCTCCATTATATACTTGCAAGATGGGAGGAGGTCAGGAATATTATCGAGTCTCTAAGGAATTTTGGAAGCAAGGTTTCCAGGACCTTGAGGGGCTAGCTATTGTTGGGAAAAAGGTTACTAATTAATGGTAATAAAACCTTTGTGTGAGACCCTTTATATGTGTATCAGTGGGCAATATGTTTGGGAATGACTGTCAACACTATCTTGGAGGGTTTAGAGATAAAGTTTCCAAAGGAATTGTTAAAAGTAGACCTACGGATCCTGGTTGGGAGTAAGGGTCGGTCAGGCTAGGATTGCCCTTGCCCTTAGGAAAGCCACCAGGTGGAGGTAATTGGGTCCATAGAGGAATGTCACTCTGCCTGTTTTAAGGTCTTGTCTGTGAGTAAGGAAATTTTAATAATTTTTCTCCTGCCTCTGTTTCCCTCATCAGAACATACGGTTAGAAATGTTATGGAAATGATTTGTATAGAAATAATTGTAATAATTTTACACTGTTTTTATTTGATTTTCATCTCCCTAATTATTGGAAACTCCTGGATAAATTTTAAAGGAACCCAGTCAGAGAGAAATATCCCACATGGTTAGAAAATAAAATTTAAAATTATGCTATTGTCTGAAAGCGTAATAATTAAATAGCAGACCATTTTCAGAGAAATGTCAAATAGCTAAGTATCTCATAAATTTGATTAGCAATTATGTATCAGACATAAAAGTCACCAACAGTATTCCTTAAGAGAAACGATTTTGATCTATAATGTGTGTAAGTATCATAAGTTGAAGTCAATTAGTAAATGCTGCTATTTGGAAGGAGAAAGGTGATCAGTTTTTATTTCCTTAATTCTGTTGTTTTCAATGAGAAATAGAGTTAAATGAAAAACTTGAAATAATTAGAATGTGTATTTTCTCTTTCTTTTTGTCTTTAATTTATGGGTCCAATAAAATCTGCCATTGTCTCGGAAGCTCATGTTATAGAACCCCTTAAATTAGTAGCCCTATTCTCATGAAATACTGAGGCCTAAATTAAATGGCAAGGCCTATTTTTATTACAAGTCCAGAATATTTTTCAGCAAGAAGGCTGTTTTTCCACTAATAGCTTTTACTATTTTCTTTAAAAACAAAAAACAAAAAAACCATTGACGTATTAGTTTGCAATATTACTCTAAGTAATATGTGTCTTATTGTTTGCTTCAAAAAAGTTAGAACACTATATTATTTTTCAGTTTTCCAGTATCCATATGTTGTAAATGTTTATCTAGTATTTTATTAAGCAGAGTGTTATCAACTGGCATCCCTGTAGTTGGCAGTGATATTAATGACTCCAAAAATGTGAACAATTTTGAAGTGCTTCCATGAACATCCAAAGAATAATTATGCCTGGCATCATTTTAATATTAGGTATATTTTGTAACTTTGTTTTTTAAAGATTCATAACCCACATATGGCATGAGGGAAAACAGTCTCAGCCAAAATATTTGGCGTACTGCATTTCTGTTAAAGACCAAAGACTGTATAATGTATATCAGTGTATATCGTTATCTCATAAATCTGTTGTATGTACTGAGTTGACAAATAATGTTTTCTTTTTTGGCCAGATTGAGAGGTCCCCCACTGATAGGTCAGTGATCAAAGGAGCGAGACTGATACAAAGCGAAGGTGAAGCAAAGTTTTATTTTGCACCAAGCACTGAGAATCAAACTGACCAGTCAGGGCCGCGTCTTATAGAGAGGAGGACCCCTCCCTGCCTTACAGACTAATTTTTATAGAGCAAAGGCCATGTGGTTGGGCCTGGCCACACACAGATGGCCAATGAGATTGTAACACACAGAGAAAGCTGCACAGTCATGCCAGGTCACACATGGGTGGTCAATTGAATTACAATTTACCCTAGTAGCTATTTGAACTAGCCTATCACCTTGGTCAGAATTGGCGCCCAAAAGGTGCCCAAAGGGTGGGGCCCATACTCCTTGGTAGCTAGGGAGACAGTATGTGCCCCCACTGATTGGATACCTCCACCTGGCCCGACCCGCCCTTGTATTTGGGCTCTGTTACCTGGGACTGGTTTCCAGGACTTGTTTTTAAGTAAGTCCCCTGGCGAGGGGGAGGCCGGGTCCATTTAAATTTTACTGCATAAACAACAAAATGGCTGTTCAACCGAAATGGAGCCGTTTTGGCTAAATAGGCCCTACAAGATAACATCATTTTTTAACTTAAAATAATCTCATTAGAAAGTATTCATGCAACACAGTGATACTCTCCGCATTGTCTTGCTCTCCTCTGGATCTTGGTTCAGTGGCAGGCATTTTCAGTGTACCCTTTGCAGGAGGGCTACGGTGAGGTGAAGCTCTTTGTGTACAGTGAGCTCCAGTGTCTTAAGTTGCTTTTTTGTACATTCAAATGCAGAGGCAGGAAGTAAACCTCTTACAAATATAAATCTAGCTGGCAAAGACACACCCAGTAGCTTTTTGTCACTTACTTATCTTTAACAGGAAATGGATTAACGTGGTTTACTTTTTTACCAGGCACTTCCTTTGATTTTAATGAACTCTCTGCTTTAAAATACACCAACTGGCCTGTGTAAAAGACCAAGACAAAATCTTTAAGCACTGTGAAACTGCCTTGGTCATCCAGACTGCTGAGCAGATTCGCTACATATTCATCACAATTTCATCATGGAGATAAATGCCCTTAATAGGCATTAGTTAATAGGCATTAACTATATGCAATTAACTAAATTAACTATGCAATAGGCATTGCACTTAACAGTGCAAGGCTGGTAAGCTCTGACAGACCCTTGATTCCTAAGCCCTTGGCAAAAGAATTTTGGGACCCATATATGTCATCTCATTTTCAGTACCATTTTTCTTCTTCTTTTTTTGATTGACATGTTTCTTTACTGTGCCAAATTTTCCTTTGATCCAGCTGGATAGATGTTCTCATCACAGAAATATCCTTTAGTATTGTATGTATCAGTTACTGTTTATTTAACAAGAGTCATGGGTATAAAGAACATACAGATTTACAAGTCTTACCTGATTTATTTTACATTTTCTGGGAAGAAATTTTACTTTTTTTTTTTTTTTTTTTTTTTTTTGCATAAACAGCAATAGAAACATAATTTAGGAGTTTGAGCAAAAAACATGGTATAACTAGTGAGTTGAGGAATCCCTCAGAGACAATGTATGCAATTGAGGCAAAACCCAAAACATAACTACGCTAACTTTGTCTTTTGATTGAATTATCTAGATTACAAGACTTGATCTTTCTAAGTAACTGTGCATCTCAGACTTTGCTTTGCTATTTTATAAATAGGGTCCTAGCATATTATTAACTTGTATTAAAAGAAATGTCCGTGCTAAGGCTGGTGTGGCAATGATCCGTGGACAACCCTGGGCAGTGCATAACACAGGGTAGCTCTGATAACATTGTTACTCGCATTTGTCTCCATTAACATATAAGAAGTGGGACCCCAAGAAATAAAGTAGCAGCCTTAGACAAGCAATGGTTGATTCAAGTCTTTTAAAGGCAGCGACCTCTAGAGCTTTAACAAAAACAGTGCAGTCAGCATTACTCCACCATTTAGGATAATGAAATCCTCACTGGTATTTCATGTAGACTTGTGAAAAGGTGTGTGGGTTGTCTCATTTTCACACTTTCCAGGAGACAGGGTATTTTGTTAGCAAGAATGAGAACAGCAAAATCAACAAAATGCCATTTTCCTGAGCTCATTTTAGTTACTGGCTGTCCAGCCTATGGTATATATTTTTATTATAATTAAATACATTCGTTTTAAAAAATGTGAATATTACTATCGGTGTCATTCATTTTTATGTTCTTTTCATTCATTACTGCTATATTTTATATGAAACAGTTTTGGCAATTGGAATTGGCTTAGCCATATTTGGAATGGGGAGAATGTCGTGATTTGTTGGTCCCTACACATAGGAGAGAGTAACAAGGAGGAAAATGCATGGCAAAGATAGGCTGGTGGGAAAGAACGTTTTCCAGAAGACAAAGTTCTCTTAATACCGTTTCTCACAGATGTCCAGATAAAAATAAGAACTGGAATGTCAGCAGAGACTGAATGAGGTTACTTAATCAAATCATTACCTTCATGGAGTCCTTTGGTTGGATTGTGAAAAGTTTACTGAAAGGGTGGTGGCTTTAAAATTATGCAGATGCCATACGACCTATAGAACATGATATTTGAAGTCTTGCCCTTAAAAAGTATCTCTGCTGTCCTATACCTAATGCTGCACTTCCACATTTAAAGATTTGCCATTGGGTTTAATAAGAGGTCAGTGATTTAAGCACAGGGAAAGACGAGGGAAGGAAGGTAGATGAGACTGAAGCCGATTGCTAAGGTCCATGAGACACTGTGGCCAGTGAGAGGGGCTGTGTCCTGTCTAAAGGATCACATAACCCATTTTAAATCCACTGTGGAACCAAACACAAGGCAAACCACCTGTAGGGAGGCCTCCCACCTGCCAGCAGCATGGGAGAGAGGTGATACCGTTTATAGAGCCACACATCTGAGAAGGAGGCATTCCTACAACTCTAGAGTTGATTTGTTTGTCAATGTTTTCTTTCTAGTCCAAAAATTTACTACTCTGAAACCTAATTAAGATCATTCTTAGGTGGAAACAGTGAAGTATATACTCACAGGTGAATCATTACCGGTCATGGAGTAGAAAGATGACACTTTTTATTAGAGAAATATTTCTCCTTTTGGGTCTCCATAGCAGAGATTATAGCCTTCATAAAAGTGAAAATATACCTTCAATCAGAGCTTAAATTATCTCATGGTTGAAAATGTGCTTCTAAGCATCCAGTGGCTTGCTTTTTGATCTTTTAGTTATTGTGGAAAATATGATTCTCCTTGCAATATGAAAATTTAATTAATCTAATTAGCTCTTGAACTTTTTTTTTGTTTGTTTGTTACAGTATTTCTTAACTAATAAAAATAAGTGGGATGCATTCTTTATATTTTTAATAGTGATTGTTAAATAACATTGCAGACATTTTCTGATTTGTGGAAATCATGCTCATGAGAAAATGATCTACAATCCACGTGTGCCAAGGGCTCTCTCTCCATCCTGCTGCACCTGAGAGGAGTATGGTGGCAAAAAGCAAGGAAGGGGAGGAAAGACCTTTCTGGTTTTTATTACTAGTATTAAATATCATTGAGAAATAGGACATCATCGACCTGGGGCCCCTAATTCTTATTGCCAGAAGGTTAACATTTTAGTGAACATGTGATTCCGTGTTTCTGACCTCACAGCAGTCAGACATCTGAATTGTTTTTCTATAGAGAGATTCTTAACACACTACATTGTGATCACAGCTTTATTGAAATATAATTCAAGTATCATAGTATTCACCTAAAGTGTAAAATCCGTTGTTTTTTGTATGTACGCAGAGTTGTGCAACCATCGTCATAACTGTAGAACATTTCATCCCCCGAAATAGAATGTTCAGACCCTTCAGTAATTCCTCCCATTCTCCTCATCCCCAGCCCCAAGCAACCACTAATCTGCTTCTGTCTCCATAGATCTGTTAATTCTTGACATTTCATACAAATAGACTCATACAGTGTGTGTGTGTGTGTGTGTGTGTGTGTGTGAGAGAGAGAGAGAGAGAGAGAGAGAGACTTGACATTTTCACTTAGTATAACGTTTTCAAGACCCATCCATGTTGTAGCATGTATTAGTAATTAATTCCTTTTTATGGCCAAATATATTCCATCATAGGGAGAAATCACATTTTGTTTATCTGTTCTTAAGTGATGGGAATTTTGGCTGTCTCCATCTTTTGGCTATTATGAAGAATGTTCCTATGGACATTTGTGCCTGTGTTTTTGTGGGGAAGCCCATTACAATGCACATTTAGTTTCTAGAATCCTGAAGGTAACTTTTCTTGGTCTGCAGAGCACACCTGTTGACCCACATGTAATACTAAATTGCATCAGAATCTTTTCAGGATAGAGTGGATGAAGATTTCTAGTTTAACCCCTTCACTTTGCTGATAAGAAAACTGGGAAGCCCATGAAGTTGGTAAGTTACCCACAGCATTCAGCTCCAAAGAGTCAGCACTGAAACTCAAGATCTGCTGGAGACTTAGCCTAGCATTCTTCATGTTGTACATTATACAACCAGACTGGATGCAGTTGAAATGAACTAGAATCACATGAGCTGTCCTGGGAAACTGATTTTTATAATTATTTTTTTCTTTAGAGAATATATTTGTTTTACAAATGGTCCATATGTAATTGAACTTTCATTAGGTGCTATATCTGATGCTTCAAAGAGTGTATATGTATGCAGTAGGTTAGGTATTAACATGCATATTCATATGCATGTAATATTTTAATAATGGCATTATTTTTTAGAAGATTTTATTTATTTGAGAGAGAGAAGGAGAGCATGGACAGGGGAAGGGGTACAAGGAAAGGGACAAGCTCAGCTTCCTGCTGAGCTGGGAGCCAGATGTCTGGCTGGATCAGCTGAAGTCAGATGCTTAACCAACTGAGCCACCCAGACATGCCTGATGACATTTTTTTTTTTTTAAGATTTTATTCACTTGAGACAGAGAGAGCACAAATGGGTAGGAGGGTCAGAGGGAGAGAAAGAAGCAGACCCTGCACTGAGCAGGGAGCCTGATGAGGGACTTGATCCCAGGATCCTGAGGTCATGACTGAGTCAAAGGCAGATGCTTAACCAACTGAGCCACAGAGGCACCCCATCTGATGACATTCTTTTTCTTTTTTTAAGATTTTTTATTAATTGACAGACAGAGATCACAAGTAGGCAGATAGGCAGGCAGAGAGAGAGGAGGAAGCAGGCTCCCTGCTGAGCAGAGAGCCTGATGCGGGGCTTGATCCCAGGACCCTGGGATCATGACCTGAGCTGAAGGCAGAGGCTTTAACCCACTGAACCACCCAGGTGCCCCTGATGACATTCTTTATAACAACTTTGATTTATGTTTTTCTTGAATTTGCTGTAAGACAACTTATAATCTAAGTATATATATATAGACTTTGAGTATTGAGTATATTGTGTATACTCAATGAATATATATATTGAGTATTACATAATACTCAAATTTAAGTATAAATTTATGTTTTTCCTGACTTTGAATTTGCATGTTTTTAATCCAACAACATGTATTTGTTGAACATAAATATGGACTTAATATTAGATATTTTGAAGTTCAGGAGAAAATACAATTATATTAAAGAGTCAAAATAATACAACAGTAATGAACAAGTAAGTGAGTAACAGAGGATTAGGTTGGATGTTCTAAGGTCAGTTTAAGCAAATACATAGATATGACTGTTAAAATACAGATTTTGGTGACACTCTTTATACTAATTAGAAATAGGATTTTGACAGAAGATCTATATCTTTAAGCCTAACTTATGTTATCTTTGAGCAGATTAGATATGTTGATGTCTAGACTGTCTTATAGCTATAAAATGCTATGCTAATAATGGTACAATGAGTTATTTTGAGGAATATGAATGCAGGTATAATGGATTAGATACTCAAATATATCAGATGCAAGTGAATGGAGGGGACAAAGGCACAAAGTGGATAGAGCTCTAGAAGGAGCTGGGTCTTGTTCCAGTTCTATTCTGTTGCTAAAAGCTTGTGTGACCTTCTGGATCTGTATTTTTCTAAGTTAAAGATAAAAGATGTGCCCCTGCTCTTTAATGCTATGCAATAAGACATTGGCTCTTCCATTCTCAGGTAGCATGGTGAAGGTCTCCCAACAATTAGGGAAGTATGGAGGAATCCCCAGCCTGGATGTGGCTAGGAGACTTAATAGGAACAAGACTGTGAAGAGGGGAAAGGATTACATGTATAGAAAAATACACTTTTATTAAAAGACCATCTTACAAACAGTTTTTCTGTTTTCAGGGCTGTTGTTTTCCAGAATGTTAGTTGCTGACTTGGGGAAAAAATACAACTGGAGAAGCAAGCAGGACACTGCCCTACCATTTGAACTAAAGCTCGGGTATACAGGGTTGTAGGGGCCCTGTTTTTGGCAGATTCTACTTTGGAAACACAGCTGGCTCTTTTTTCTGCCCCCTCTCCGCAAAGTTCCTTCTTTAAAGGAAATTTCTATTCACTGTTTGCCAGGCAACAACACTTCGCAGCAATGCTGTTGTCATTAAGCATTGTCTTTAAGATTTGCCATTATTATCTACAATAAAAAGAAAAGTCTTATCTTCAATAAGAGGTTGAACTCCACTGTCATCCATAGGCTGAGATTCCATGCTGAATGGAAACTGCTGGTTGTGGGAACCACAGTGGCTGGTGCTTTCTGAAGTGTAGAAGATACATGTATCCTTGCCAGGGATACTTGTCACCCATATACCCCAACCCACTGTCTTTCGGCAATAGAATTTTCAATACTGTCCCCCTTTTGGGGAGGTGGGGTTGAAGGTCCATGTTTGTAACTGTTATTCTGGTAAATGAAAATTCTGTGGTAAAGAAAACCTTTATCACTGCTGATGACATTCTTCTGGTATGTTTCCTTGGAGGAATACATTCTGTCATAAATTATTGTTATAGAACATACTTGATCGACTTAAAGGAGAATAGTAATAGCTTACCTGATGGAAATTGTTTACAGAGTCATCTCCCCATTGTGATACTTTTACTGGTCTTGTGGCTCACATTTACCACATGAGCCTGGACCCCCTGTCACGTCCTTCTGTTGGAAGGGGACACTGTGACTCAGGAGAATTCAGTGACTTGTTAGAATCACACAATTAATTAGTACCAAGGTCACTTCTTGATTTTCCATCAAACTGTAGGAAAAATTACATTGTTTCTACTGGTTTTACAAAAATAACTTGTAATTGGCCTTGAGGGAGTCTGAGAATGGCAGTCAAAGCACACCAGTGGCAGCTGGGCAAACGCCATCTCCCTTCTGTTTCTTGGGGTCTCACACAGGCTCTAGTTAGCAGGTTCTAGTCAAGGGGACATTTAGAAACAAATGTTAGCCTCTGCAGGTGTTGTCGAGATCAGAGTACAGAGGAAGGGACATGGGGTCAGGTTCGCACTGGTGACTAGGTCTGACTCCGAGGATGTGCAGAGCTGGTCTTAGTGGTCAGACTGGAGCAGTACCCTGGTAGATGAGTGTAGATGGCACCCAAATTCAACAGGATGGGGAAGTGTGAGGGGCTGGGCCTGGGCTACTCAAGTAGCTGGGTGAGGGACTCTAATGGCAGGCACCCTGGACTGTGTGTAGCTGTGAGGCAGGCAGTGTCCTGGCGGGAGCAGTGGTACATGTGGGGCTCCATGAACCAGAGTGGTGGTACTCAGACCAGAAGAGGGCAGCGCACACAGGGAGCTTCCGACTTCCGGCAGTTTCAGTGCACCACTTAATATAATTGTGTAAGATGGAACTAAACATTAGCTAAAAGAATAAATGAATGGATGAGTGAATAAAATACGAATGGTTGAGGAACTGATCCAACTCCAAGTTAGGAGGCCATCTTCAACCTGCCCCACTATTATTTCCTTGGTTTTTCCCAAGTCAGGAAGCAGAGAGGCCCAAGACATGTGCCCTCAGCACATGCTAGTTGAGCATTTTTCTGAAAAGGCTCTCCCAGGAATCAAATGAAGAGAATATTGGAGACCAGTGCTTAAAAGTGAGTTTTGGCACATTGCCCATTTCTTACCTTGGCAAGTCTGATCTTGTTTTGGTTCTTGTCTTGGGCTTGCAGTGTCCATTTATATACTACCATCTCACATTTTTATTATTGTCTTTGGGTCATCATTTGTAAGGCCCTAGGTTATGTTACTATTTTAATGCATTAGGATGCCTTTGTTAGTGTTTACTCTGTTTTCTTAAAAGCTAAGGGTCATTTATCTTTATTCCTTTCCTTACAGGGAACATTCCTGACCAAGCAGACAGTGCCTATATACTTTGCTTCTTTTAATTCTGTAAGCCAGGTAGAATTCAGGTCTAGTGCTTGTAGGCTGGAGTTTCCTTTACCATAAGCTACTGGTCTTTTTATTGTACATTTGGACGACTAGGAGCTCAAATCCATGAAGCAATGCTATGAATAGCTACCAGTTTATTTCAGTGGGTTCTAAAATCTGTTAAAAATAGAACCTTGAAGAGACTTAATTTTCTTCCCTGTTTTCCATAGCTGATGTGACAAAACATGTCTTTGTAAATCTTTTCTTTTCTTTTTTGTAAATCTTTTCAATTTAGAGAGAATTTTTCTTTGCTTTCCTACTAATGTCTGACTAAAAAAAAAAAATTTCTAAAGCTTAAAATGAGAATAATGGTTTGAATCTGTTAAATTCCCACAATTTATTTTCAACTTAACACAAGTTAAATTGAATATATGTGTATTTCACACTTGCCACAGTTCTTGTTCATAGTAGGTCCTTAGCGTGATCATTAATTTTATGTGTCAATATCAAAGTACCCAGGTAATTGATCAAACGTTATTTTTGATGTTTCTTTAAAGGTGTCTGTAGGGGCACCTGGGTGATGCAGTTGATTGCATGTCTGACTCTTGATTTTGACTCAGGTCATGATCTCAGAGTCGTGAGATAGAGCTCTGCCTTGGCTTCATGCTGCTCGTGGAGCCTGCTTAAGACTCTCTCTCTTACAAACCAAAAGAGACTCTTAATGTCACAAAACAAACTGAGGGGGGCGGAGGGGAGGGGGGTCTGGAGAGGGTGGTGGGGTTATGGACATTGGGGAGGGTATGTGCTATGGTGAGTGCTGTGAAGTGTGTAAACCTGGCGATTCACAGACCTGTACCACTGGGGCTAATAACACATTATATGTTTATTAAAAAAAAAAAAAACAAAACTGTCTCTCTCTCTCTCTCTCTTTCTCTTACCCTCTGTCCCTCCCCACTCAAAAAATAAAGGTGTTTTTATATGAAATTAACATTTTAATTGGTAAACTTGAGTAAAGCAGGTTGCCTTCCATTAGGTGGGTAGGCCTGCAAGCATTTGAAGGCCTTAATAGAAGAACTGACCTCTGAACAAGAGGGGATTCTGACAACGGCTGCCTTTGAACTTGAGCTGCAATGTCAGTTCTTGCCTAAGTGCCAGCCTCCTCTGTGGAGTTACACTTGCCACTTTCCACAATCATGTGATCTGATTCCTTGAATTGAATCTCTCTCTTTTTGTGTCTCTCTCTGTACATACACACACACACACACAGAGCAAGCTCTAATGGTTCTGTTTCTCTGATGAACCCTGACTAATATACTTAGTGACATTGGGTTTTCTCATTTCTTCTTTCTCATGAGGTGGCAAACCTTTGGTACAAACCTTTGTGCGTCCTGCTCACCTTTGCAATCTTCCATCCTAGCAAAATCCTCACATGAGCAGGATACACAATGTTTGTTGAAATAAATTAGACTGCTCCTTTTTCTCATTTTTATTATGTTCCTATTTTCTTTTCCCTTTTTAACAAGTATTTTTATATTTATCCAGTTCAGTGACAGTATTAGTTAGTGATGTCCATGAAACAATGAAGTTTTTAAAAATGTCTTATGAATGTCCAAGATAGATGGAATTATGCTCAGTATAATTTTGAAATTTTGGATATTTTGTTTCTTCATATGGTACCTGAAGTACTGCCCAGACATATTAGTGCCAATACTTAATATAAATTAGATGGTTTTTTTTTTTTTTTTTATAGAAAGAGAGCACAAGTGAGGGAGGGCCACAGGAAGAGGGAGAGGGAGAATCTTAAGCAGTCTCCACACCCAGTGCAGAGCTCAACACAGGGCTTCATCTTACAACTCTGAAATCATGACCTGAGGCAAAATCAAGAGTTGGATGCTTAACTGACTGAACCACCCAGGCATCCCTATAAATTAGTTTCTATGTACGGTAATCACTGAAGCAATAGAAATTATAAATGGCATATGGGACAGAATAGGACATGGAATTTCTGACCTTTATTTTCAGTTAAAACAGGAAACACTGGGACGCCTGGGTGACTCAGTTGGTTAAGCAGCTGCCTTCGGCTCGGGTCATGATCCCAGTGTCCTGGGATCGAGTCCCATATGGGGCTCCTTGCTCGGCAGGGAGCCTGCTACTCCCTCTGCCTGCCGCTCTGTCTGCCTGTGCTTGTTCGCTCTCTCTCCCTCTCTCTCTGACGAATAAATAAATAAAATCTTAAAAAAAAAAAAAAACAGGAAACACTGATACTATTTTTTGTTAAGTGATGTCTGGTACCACATTTCATTTTTGTTGAATGGTTGTGTTTTAAATGTTATCCTGGTAAGTGAAAACCTGCGGTAAAGAATACCTACATCATTGCTAATGGCATTCTTCACCTCAGGTAAAGGATACTGGCTCCATGTAAGGTATTAGAATGCCATGATTTAATTGTACATCAGCGTTATTGGACTTGCATATTTGTTACACCTACAGCAGTGAGGGATCTGCATTAAATAAATGGTGATAGGCTACACATACTTAGCTGTAAGAAGGTAGTTTTCTATTGCAGATTATAACACATCTGGTTACAGAGAGCATGATGTTTAATAGGTGGTGATGATGATGGTGGTGGTGGTGGAATCCAGTGGTCCTTTTCAAACTCCTTTCTTTATGAACAGCTGAATATGTATGTGGTGATTGAGGCCTGAATGTATTTGCCAGTATGACAACTTGCTGGTTAAGCAGCTTGTTCTCTTCCTAAGGATGTCTCTGATTTTCATGCTTACTCACCTGAGCAAACAGAGAAAGAAATAAGAAAATGAATATGTTAGATTATCAGTGAGAACTCAAGAGAGTTCTTGCTCTAGACAGCAGTGATCTCTGTAGATATTTGACATCTAGATATTCAGATATCTGACTTAAAGTTTCTTAAGGCGGGTGTTAGATCTCCATTAATCACCATCTCCTACCTCCGCCAGAAGGATTCAGTTTTTAAGTAACAGAGAATTTTTCTTAAAGATTTTATTTATTTATTTGACAGACAGAGATCACAAGTAGGCAAAGAGGAAGGCAGAGAGAGAGGGGGAAGCAGGGTCCCCACCGAGCAGAGAAACTGATGCGGGGCTCGATCCCAGGACCCTGAGATCATGACCTGAGCCGAAGGCAGAGGCTTTAACCCACTGAACCACCCAGGCGCCCTAACAGATTTTTTTAATGAAAATAGTATAAATAGGTACCACTCTGGCTCACATAATTTCAAAGATATTTCAGACCAAATGTTGTCACAAAATTTAGTTTATTTGCACTCTCTTTCTTTCCTACATGTTATGTTTACTAATTTACTGAGTTTTTCCTTTGTCTTGAGATTTTTCATTTTACCTTCTATTTTGTTTAGTGAATATTAAAGCCAATTTATTTTTTGTTCTTCAACCTTTTATGTTGGGTCTTCTTACTCCTCACCTTCATCCACTATTTAAATTTTTGTGCACCTTCCTCTGTTTTTTTCTTGAAATTTTTACCATCAAATAGTCATATCTAAATTATATTTTATTTCTATTTCTGATTGAATTTTACTTATTTTCTATTTTCTTGCTTCTCTTAGGAAAATGGTATGAAAAAAGGTACTTTGGAGTCTGACTACTTGGGTTTTAATCATTGGTCAAGTTGCTTCTTTCATGCCTCAGCTTATGTATCTATTTAAAAAGGAGCTAAGAAATCATGGGGTTGTTATAAATTGCAGATTTGCCCTCAAAATACAGTTAGTACTTTAGATGTATTAGTTGCTGTTGTTTTTCTTTTTTTAAAATAGTCTATTGCAGATTCCAGTCTTTTTTACTAAAATATAGATTTTTACCTCTGCAAATGATTTATTTTTATTCTTTCTTCATTCCGGTAGTAGTTAATTTGTGATAAAGGATGTGATGACTTATGAAATCATTTTCTTTATTTTACAACCATGTTTTGTATGTACTACTCTGTATGCCTAGCACATAATAAATGCTCAATAAATATTTGTTTTATGACTATAATGCAAATCTAACAGCTGTATTACAGTTTATGTAAGTTTGGTGTCGTATCATGAATTTGCCAACAAAATATTTTTGGTCTTTCTATAAACCATATCAGCAAGTGTTTCTGTGTTCTATTTATCATTTGACAGGCACTGTGCTAGACAATACCATGAATAATACTAAAAGCTAACACTTCCTTAACACTTAATCTTGACTAGCATTGATCCAAGGGCTTAAGCGAATTACAGTCCTCTTAATAACCTCAGGAAGCTGGGCATGTTGATTTCTATTTTGCAGAATAAGCTGACTCACAGAAAGTTCATGTGACTGGCCCATAGTCACCTGGTTAATAAAGTAGCACAGCAGGGCTTTGAACAACGCCTTTCTGGCTTTGGGTTCTGTGCCTCTAATAATTATTCTATATCTCCACCAAAAGGCAGAGTCCCTGTTACCAGGGTACTTAGTCTCTCACATTATGGTGTTTGTCACCATGCAACATAGCTGTTTGTTCTATTTCATTTGATCTCTTATAGAGTCTACTTTTGTAGATATTGGTGTGGTTTTGGAATATAGATGAAGTTCAGTGGGTTGAGGTCCGGAGCTGACGACCAAGAAAGAATTCTTGAGATACCTTTGGTGCAAAATGTGGTTTTATTAAAGCACAAGGACAGGACACATGGGCAGAAAGAGCTGCTGCACCATGGTTATGAAGGGTGGCTGATTACATATTTTTGTTTGGGGGGAGGTAAGGAAAAAGGGAGGTTTTCAAAAGAACTTTCATATGCTAAAGAGGACCTACAAGATATCATAGACCTAGCCATTGGCAAGTTAAGGTTGTTTCCCCCCCCTAGCAAAGCCTTAACATTAAGATATTTGGGACCTTCTTGGAAGGATTTCACACATATCCCACCTAGAAGAGGGGGGTGTGGAGGGAGGCTGCAGGGTGTCAGCTTATGCCTTGTCTTCAGCTAACCTTCTGCTCCCTCATCAATGTGAGCCTATGAAACTTTCTGACTTGGTTTATTTTCTTCTTCAGGCTACAATTTTTTTTTTAAATATTTTATTTATTTGACAGAGAGAGATCACAAGTAGGCAGAGAGGCAGGCAGAGAGAAAGAGAGGGAAGCAGGCTCTCTGCTCAGCAGGGAGCCTGATATGGGACTCGATCCCAGGACCCTGAGATCATGACCTGAGCCGAAGGCAGCGGCTTAACCCACTAAGCCACCCCGCTGCCCCCTTCAGGCTACAAATTTGCTCAGTGCATATATGATAATAAAAGTTTTCATTGATAAAGTGATAAAATCTTCACTACTCATCAATTTTTGTTTTCAATTTTTTGTTAATTTATTATAATGTATAGTGTACATTCATATATAATATATATAATGAGAATGGATTACATTCTACATTATATAATCAGATCAGATGCAGCTTCATGATGAAGGTAATTCTTAAGCTAGATTTTGAAGAATAATGAAGACCTTTCTTTTCCTAGGCTGATGAGAGAGTATATATTTTTAAGTTCAATCACAGTTTTATATTTATATATACTACGCTCTGATGTTTCAGAAATTTAAAAGGGAATCCACTCAGGAACTTAGGAAGCAACTGGAAATAATACTGGGTCTTTCCATTAGTTTGGTATCGACTTGAGGCAATGGCCAATGTTGAAAAGGAAAGAGCAAAAATTAGGCTGCATCTAAAACTTGGGGGACTTGAGTACCAAGTAAAGGGACTTAGATAAAATCTGGACAAATGGGATGGGAAGTGAACATGTCTGAACTTCAGATATTTTAATTTAAGAACGTTGTGTAAAATGGATTAGAATGAGAGAAAAATTATGTGCTAACATATCCAGATCAAGGTAGTTAATGTATTGGTGGCTTGCGTAAGCACTGCTTAATTCAATTAAAGCTCTCTGTTCTGATTATTTTTTTAATGAGGTGGTTGAAGTAATTTTTTAGAGGCCTGGTTCACTTCTTAAATTTCCTTTTTTTGATTGATTATGAATCTGTAAGAACTCAGCGGCTTTAATACAATAAAACCTTGGATTTCTTTCACCATAGGATCCATATATCACTTCACAGAGAATTGTATGATGTAGACAAATTCCTAATAGCAAATTTATTTCATTTTAGTTCACTTGATTTTTCAAACTACATTTGTGACATATGGCACTTTGCATTGGGCACATGAGAGAACACAGATAGCTGCATAATGAAAATAATGACCCATTGTAAATTCTAAGTTTATAGAACTTGAAACATAGTGGTTTCTTCCCCCTCTGCTCTCCTCAGCTGCACTCCAAATACTGCATGTATCAATGTTTGCAGCTTTTTGATGATGAGATTAAGGATCATGTGTATTTTTTTTTCAGCCTGGTGTACTGTTGAGTGCTAACAAGACAATCTCATGTTTTTATTTGTTTTAGTCAACTTGCCATGATGCATACTGGCTGAAGGGAACATTTATACCAGTCTTGGGATGACTGGCAGGGGTTGGA
>ML108377.1:23753-73818 GCA_003697995.1 Taxidea taxus jeffersonii
GAAGAATGCAAATTCTAGTCTGGTTATTGTCTATTAAAAGGTTTTTCACTGACCTGAAACTAATAATATCTTTGTGCCTCACCTTCTTGCAAAAATTCTGTGTGTATATGGTAAGATCAACACACAGTTTCAACAGCTGTGGGTAGTGCTGCAGAAACATGTGTTGAAATATGTTGCATTCTTCTAGTATACATGTAAGCCCTACTATACAGTTTTTAATTTATTCAAATCTAGCATTTGGTGGTCTTGTCAAATTAGAGCAGACACTGTCTCCTCAGGACACACGCAGTTGTTTTAGATGATCATTTCTGTTCTGGAACTTCCAAAATAATTAATAACAAATTATCCATTTCATTAGAGAATGGGCACTTACTACTCCCATCCAAATTATAGTTAGATGTCTGTCTTTTTTTTTTTTTTTAATTTTGTAAGATTCCTGCCTGAGTTGAGGGTCAGAGAAAGTAATAATTTATGTGGTTCTAATCACTGTGTCTCTAGAGAAGGACACCTCTGCTGTCCTAGATTTTACAGCTAGTGAGACTGGCAAACAGCTTTTTTTTTCCCCCTTAATTCTAGAGACCCTTTTCTCTTACCTTGAACAGTTGGCAGCTGTGGTTAGGAAATGATGCCAAATCTAAGCAAAGTTGACTTAAAGGTGTAGGGCATGTGGGCGAACTAGTGGCACTGTGAACGCGCTGGAGACTCAGGTCCAAGCTGGCTTCAGATGAGATGAAATTCGCTTTCATTTGGTGAGTCCTGGCTTTCATAAAATATGCACCCGTGTATTTTAAAAAACTAAAAAAATAATTCAAGCAAGATAGAAAGATGTGTAAAAAGAAGTATAGGTTGGAAAAAAGTATTTTTTAATGTATTTAGTATTCAATATATTTCAATATGAGGTCAAATCAATTGAACTTAGGACTTTAGAACAAAATTAGAGATGCAGATATTGAGAAAGGAATATTTGGAGAAATAAAAGTGAAACTAACATTGATAATTTTGATTCTGTTTGATAACATATATAGCATCTCATTTCAACAGGTTGATATTTCTACAAATAGTCTAACAATTGCATTAAATTCTGTATTTTTATTCAAATTAGGGAGCATTCATGGCATTATGCACATTATCATCTTAGAGGAGGGGGAAGCATGTTAATGTTTTACTAGAAATTCCACCTTTCCTGGTGTTAGACTATGAGGTTGTTTGCTTTTTGACTACACTGAAATTAACCATTAGTTCCGGTTTTTATTTTGTTATATTAGGAAACATGCTGTTTTCCAAAGTGAATGAATGTAGCTTCCAAAATTTCGAATAGTCCAGCTGTCTTTTTGTTCCCATCTAGAAGCATAGGCAATAACTCCATTAGCAAGTCATAAAAATCATAGACTGATAATTTTTAATTACAAAAAATCACCTTAGATTTCCAAATGGAGGTTGATGAAGTAAAACAACCACCATAACAATATTAATTAATGAGGACTAATACTTGGTTAGTCCTCCATACTGTATAGAGTGCTTTTATATCTTTTATTAGCTTTTGCAGTTAACGATTCTATGAGATAGGTAGATAAATCATTATTAAAATAACTTTTCTACAATGGGAATTTATATTCTCAGGACATACAGTTAAAAAGTGGTAAAATTATTCTGAGGCCTTTGATTTCAAATTTCTTGTCCTTTTCAGCTATTCTCAGGATGATATATATATATATTTTTTTTCTTTTCGCTTCAGTAAGAGATAGCCCTGGCCCGGAAATTTGGAGAACACATCCCCCACATGCCAGATCAGTGATTTACTAGCTACATGACCCTGTGGCTCCTTTTATTAACTATAAATTGAGGGCTTTGAACTAGATAATTTTACGTACTTTCAGCTATAAAATTTGGTGATTCTATTTAAAGTAATGTGAGATGTTTCAGAAAAAAATACATCTACAATAATATATTTTATTGCTGAAAGTTTCCCAGAATGTATTCTGAAAATATTAGTTTCATATATGTTAATATATATTATGTCATAAAAGGGTTTTATGGGCAATTGGTTTTGGGAAATTCAGGGTAAAACAAAATTAGACATCTATTTATGGTAGGACTTCTGGGTAACTTTAGCAAACTAAGTACGGAGCGAATCTAGAAAAAGGGCATGTAGAATGAAAATGTCCAAGTGTGCATTGCAGGTGTACTTCTTAGGAAGGGTGGATGGTCCAGAGAATGCTCCCTATGGAAACCCATCATAGCCCAAACCTTCAGAGCCTGTTCTCAGTCAGCAAATCATCATTGTGCCTAGCTACACCTTGTCTCTTCCAAAATGAGTTTGGGATTGCTAAGGGCTGTGTATTTCAAGACATATTTGGTGAATTAAAGTTTAAAGAAGAATCTTACTAAATATAACTGCAACATAAGATTTAGAATGTCTTTTTTTTAAAAGATTTTATTTATTTATTTGACAGAGAGAGATCACAAGTACGCAGAGAGAGAAGGGGAAGCAGGCTCCCTGCCGAGCAGAGAGCCCAATGTGGGGCTTGATCGCAGGACCTTGAGATCATGACCTGAGCTGGAAGCAGAGGCTTAACCCACAGAGCCACCCACGTGCCCCTAGAATGTCTTAATTCATAGTGATTTCAGCAGCTGAGATTATGCAGCAGCATTCAAGAGATATTTTCATTATTCATTTATGGTAGTGTTGGGTGAAATAATTTATGAAATTTCTTGGAATTTTTTACTAAGGATCTTTGAGTTAGTTTACTTTCATGTTATTTAATTTTGACTTTATGATACAATGCTATTCAACTAAGTTTTCCAAGGTTAAGATTTTAAAGAATTGCCACAAAATTTATAACAACATTTGCCTTCAAGATCCCTATAATTTCTTCTGAGTTGTAGAGTTGGCACACAGTCTCTACAATTCTTGATAATGTTTTTTGTTTTTGTTGTTTTTTTTGTTTTGTTTTGTTTTGTTTTTAATTGTGTTTAGGATAAGAACGCTATGAAGCTGAGCTGAATGTTTTGGTCTTTCACAGACCTTGCAAGATAGCTCTCCAATAACCATAACAGACATGTTGTCAATGCACATAAATCATAGAGGAGGTCCACAAGAACAGACTGTTACTTTCAGTTTGGGGAAAGATTTATCCTGTTTTACAATAGCGTTGTTTTGTGCCTCCAACACTTAGAAAAACATATTTACACATTCAGCATCTTCATTTGCTGATACATACCTTCTTTATTTCTGACAAATTAACAAGGTTGAGAATTTGCTAACTTACTTTTTCATCATTTCTTTTCTTTTTTTTTTTATGTTGGTAGTAGGGCACATGGAATTCACTTTCATTTATTTTTCAATTAACAGCTTCTTTCAGAAACTATATTTGCTCCCCGAGTCATTTCTTTTTATTATTTTATTTCAAAAATTGGGACAGTGAGAGAATTGGAAAGATCTACTGTTTTTGACACCTATTATTAATGTTCAAGATTCATATCCCAATTTACTATATAGCAATGATTTATCCAGATGTACCTTTCTTTTTTTTTTTTTAAGATTTTTATTTGTTTATTTGACAGACAGATCACAAGCAGGCAGAGAGGCAGGCAGAGAGAGAGGAAGGGAAGCAGGCTCCCCGCTGAGCAGAGAGCCCGACGTGGGACCCGATCTCAGGACCCTGAGATCATGACCTGAGCCGAAGGCAGCAGCTTAACCCACTGAGCCACCCAGGTGCCCCCCAGATGTACCTTTCAATCAGTGGCAAATTTAATGAGATTTTATATCTTTTTTGAGGGGAAAGCAAGGCCTTCTTTGAAGGCTCCATGTGTAAATATTAATGTGGAAAATGAAGGAATGGGAAGCTTTTGTTTTTGTAAAGTGAGGTAATATATAGCATTATTTAACTGCCATTGATACAAAGCAAGCCACTCATTTATTTTCTACATTTTTGCATTTTTATATTTATTTCCAAAACATTTTACTTGATTTCTTCCAGGTCATGAAGCTGACTGAGGCAGACTGTTTCTTGTGTTTGTGAAACTTACATGGGAGAGTGTGTGTTTGGGAGGGATAGAGGAAGGAGAAATAAAACATGACAGTAGTTAATGTTCAGCAAAGAGTTTTAAGTATCACAACAAAAGAAAAGTGAATTAAACTTGTCCAGGGAAGCCTTTTCTAAGGAGGTAAGATTTAAACTGAGCTATAATGAACAGAACAAAGCTAAGTACATGAAGAGCAGGGGAAGAGGTCACGAAGCAGCTGGAGGAGAGGTGCCCAGGTGCCTGTTTGAGGAACCAAAGCAGAGAGGAAGAGCACCCTGGGTCCTGGTCCTGTGGAGAATTTTAAAGCCAAGGAGAGGAGTTTCAACTTAATTCCAAGTATAAGAGGAAGCCACCAGAAGGTTTTAAGCAAGATTAAATAGCATGATTCCATTTGTTTTGAAGAGATCACTGTCTGTGTTACATGCAGAAAAGAATCACAGAGTCAAGAAGGCATCTCAGAGACCAGGAGGTGGGCTCTATTCTAGTGACCCAAAAGACAGATGCTGATGCTTTGCACCGAGGATGTGCTGGCGAGGAAAAATAGAGGTATTTGGGGCTCTGAGCTCATGATTTAATTACAAGCTGTGGAAAAGCACATTTGTTCCAACCTACCCAATTCAAAGAGAAGGAAGACCACCCTGAAAGGGAAAGTCAGTGGGAAGTGGAGAGCTGAGAGATACAGTTCTAGAGGATGAAGTAAGAATGGGTTTCACATCCTCTCAACAACCCTAACCAGACTCAGTGCATAAAAGCAGGCATACAACTATAAAACATCTTTATACAACTCCTTGTACCACACCCATAAGTATTTTAGAGGACTTTCTTCAGAAATAAAAAAAAAAGTCTCATAAAACAAAAAGTACAAAGACTGTACTTTTGTTCATTCTCCCTTTGAATGTAGAATCCTACTTTTGAAGCCAGAAAGGATCTTGAAGGCTGTTAAAAATCTAAGCCTTCATTTAGGCAAATGAAGATACTCATATCCAAAGTGTTACACCATATGAAAGGCCACTGGACCAACAGTGCACAGGTTGGGCCTAGAGCCTCATCGTTCTGCTGCCCACTCCAGTACTAATTATATCAGAGTTTTTATACTAAGTTAATAGCTTGAAGTAAATGTTTCTAAAGGAAAATGAAGTAGAGAACAGAGCAGAAGAATAATGGATATGTGGGCAGAACTTGGAGGTTAAGGGGCAGGCCATTCAGTCTGGGCATTTTGTGTGGGCAGGGTTCCCTACGGGTAGAGATATTCATGGAAATGTTACAATGGATCACTTACCTTCCCTCAAACGAAGACAAAACAAAGATACTGTTTCTCCTCTTGACCATCGCTATGGTCTCTGTCCCCTCATGATCCCATGCCTGCAGCACCAAAGTGTTCTGTCTTTCATCCTCAGATGCTGAGGGTCAGGACTTCTTTGGGAATATAGTTAGGTGTGCTATTCTGTGTAGTCACTTGTTTCTGTCTCACCTTGTCTTCCCTCTTAGATGGCAAATTGCTTTAAGGCAGAAACTGTGTTATGATGAACTCAGAAGAAAGTTGCAATAAGTGGATGTTGAGACTAGTGGGAAAGAGACCCTGCCCGGAATATAACACCACCTCTCCTACACATAGTCTTTAAAGTGTGAATCCTAACTTCAGTTCTGCTTTCCTACTGTTGATCATGTCATAGGTAGAACATGGAAAGGGAGGAATTCACAGCAAAGATTACTCAAAGTTGAGATTAGAAGACAAGAACACATACACAGTTGCTGAGGTAGACACAGCAGAGGTTAAAACAGTGCTTTGGAGTCCAAAAGGTCCTAAATTTCTTTCCTGGGAAAATAGCCTGAAAGCTTGGTAAACATGGGCAGGTGAACTTGTTTGAACCTTAATTTCAATGTCTCCATAATGGAAAGTAAAAACTGATCATGTTACAAAGATGAAGGGATGATCGTTTATGTAAAATGTATATCATGCTTCACACAAATCAACTGACTGTTCATTCTCATTGTGTATAAGTAGTTCATAACCAACATTCTGTGGTTTTGATGATAGTATTCTTCTTTTCCCAGGCCATTTTCATATTTTGCCTCTTCTGCTTAATCTTTGCTCTTCCTTTCAGACCCTCTCTCTCTCCATTTGTCTATAAACATACGTCCTTAGGACTTATTCATTCTTGGGTTTTTAGCTTGGTCTGGGTAGACATCCAGTTCTACTTATTATGGCACTCCGTGGCTGTAGCATCAGGAACTGTCTCCAGATTATAGGCTCCATGTGGGTTGGGACCATGTTTCTTCTGTTTATTGATGGCCCAGGCATGGAGGCTGCTCAATGCATATTGGCTGAATGTCCAGTAAGAACTGTGCAGTGCCCATGCTCATATCTCATGAGTGTGTAAGCAGCATATGCATGCTATTTATAGCTGTGTGTGTGTGTGTGTGTGTGTGTGTGTCTGTAGAAAGACAGCCAGGCAGATGCACATGGTTATTTATATCTGCAGATTATTTCTTTGGGGAAAATTCTATCCTAGTAATGGAGCTTGCTGTTAGGAAGCAATCATTGTACCCAGATCAAAGCACAAAATTTGCCGAATGTTGCTTGACAGGCATACTTCATACTGTTAGGGTACAAGGAGCCATTGAGCCTCTTAAAATGTAGGGATAGAGCAAGTAAAGGGAAAAGACAAACCAGGAAAGTAGTGTCCTTCTGTTGTTTGGACAGATGCATTTTGTATCTACATTTTCTGGATAATCACTTTAAATTTTCATTTTTCTTGGCTGTCTTCAGTGTGATCATTGTATTAGATTGTAAATCATAGTCCTTTAAAAAATTAGGGATGGTAAATTACATATGACAAAGTTTTCCATCTTAAATGTTCTTAAGTAGTTTACTTGTATTAAGTATATTAATACTGTTGGGCAATCAATTTCCTGAACCTTTTCATCTTGCAAAACTGAAACTCTATATCCATTAAACAACACCCCACTTCTCCCCACAACCAGCCCCTGGCAACAGCTATACTACATCCTATTTGAATTTGATTCTGTAGATACCTTTGTATTTTAATTAAGGCCTGCTTGACACTGTAAAGGAACTAAGTGTTTGGGCCAGCAACCATTTTCATATACACACTCTGGATCCAGTCACTCTGAAATTCTCAAAAACATCTAAGCCCTGAGAAGACTGATCCCTTTGCTCCCCTGACTTACACCTGGGCTTGGTCTCCTACAAAATGCCCTGTCCCAAATTGTCTTCACTGGTTCCTCCATATCCAGCCCCAGGATTTCTCCAGCACAGGAGCCTTTACCTCCTGACCTCCTGGTCCACAGTTGGGGGGCATCTTTGTTGCCCAGAGAGTTGCCTTGTGAAGTGTAGTGTAGACTCTTTTTTTTTTTTGCATAAAAACTATGTTTTTAAATCTATAAAAACTATAAATTATACTTGGGTGTGGTTGAAATAAAATTTAATGTCAGATTTTTTAATAAAGTGCTTTTGTTGCTTAGACCAAAAAATTAAATTTACTATAAATTTACTATATATTTCCTTAGGAAAATGTGCTCCTAAGACATAGAAACACTAAACCTAACTTTTGGTAAGTGTTCCTTCACTAACTGTACACTTGTAGGGTTTCTGTTGTGTTTTTCTCAATCTTGTTTGAAAAAAAAAAGTATTTTTTTCCTTAGAGAAAGGAATCTTGTTTGGAAAAAAAAAAGTATTTTTTTTCCTTCCTGTATTTCTAATAAAAATGGTGTGGATTCCCACCACAGCAGCCTTATCTCTATAACTGCCAGTCTAGAGCTGGTGTACACATAAGACAGTGAAGAGCAATGTGCTTGTCTTTGGGGAACTAAATAAAAGATGCTTTTAAGTGTCTAACTTCTATCCAGGCTGCGTTCCTGATCAGCATTGAATTGAGTCCCCTGGCAGGCCTGAGTATTAATCTGGGGAGAAGGAAAGGCATATGAGTTAAAAGAAGAAATATCAGAGAACAAGAGCAAACAGCAGCATTTGAAGTAATCTTAGCAGTAATAGCAGAAAAGGAATGGAAGAAAGAGAGAAACAAACCGGAACCAGATTCCTGTACAAGTCTCATAATTAGAAGAACCAAATAATACAAATGCAAATAAAGAACGCTTGACTCTCCACTGGCTTCAGGCTTAGAAACTTTGCCTGTTGCTTTCATAGACCAGGAAAGTCATTATTTTGTTTGTCTTGAAGGCAGGCTAGACTGGAATGATAAAGAGTCTGGACTCTATGACATTTAGGTTTCCAATATTACACTATTACTTTTAAGGACATTATTGATTAGAATAAGTCAAAAAATGAATCGATATCATTTGCTTTAGTCTGTCCTGTATTATGGTTAGTTGTTTATTTGTCTGCCACCAACTATGTTAAATGCAGTTTTAGAAAAAGAAGATGGCCATCTAACTGCTACAACCTAGTATTGAATTTGATTGAATAGCTTTATCTTTTTCAGGTGATCAATAATAGCTAAAATAATAAAAATTGTTCGCCTTTTTATGCATTTTTGCTTATGTGTTTTATTAAATGTTTTCCTGTTCCTTAAAGCTTCACGAAAATGTTTTCCTTTCAGTTAAGTAATTAAATATGTCCTCTATGTGTGTGTGTGTGTGTGTGTGTGTTTATAAAATGACCTAACAATCCCTGCCATTGTTGGGTTTTTGGAGGATATAAACTTTCAAAAAAAATTTTTGTAGTGAAATAAGAGTATATTAAGAAATAAAATACTACATTTAGAATATCTCTGCCTTAAGTTTATCTTTAATGTTTGGGAGGAGGGTACTACTATTTTACCACAGGTCTTTTTTAAGCAAAATAACTAAATCTAATCTGTGGAGAAAATGATATCTTTAAAAATAAAAGTATTTGAGAAAAAAATGGGTATGATTATCAAAATAAGTTGGTCCAAAGCTTCATGTCCTGGGATGCCTGGGTGGCTCAGTCTGTTAGGCTGCTGCCTTCAGCTTAGGTCATGTTCCCAGAGTCCTGGGATAGAGTCCCGCATTGGGCTCCTTGCTCGGCAGGGAGCCTGCTTCTCTCTCTGTCTCTGCGTGCCACTCTGCCTGCTTGTGTGCTCTCTCTCTCTCTCTCTCATAAATAAGTAAGTAAATAAATAAATAAATAAATAAAAGTTTTATGTCCCTTTTGAGTTAAAGAACACTATTCTTCCATTTCTGCATGAAGCCACTTATAAATGCAAACGTGTATCTGTGTTTGGGAAAGTTACCTGAGAATATGAGGTCTTTTCAATACCATTGGAATGGGTACCTCAGTATTCAACTACTTAAGAAGTCAACATTTTAATCTTTTCTTTTAAGCATTCAGAATATTGGGCACCTGGGTGGCTCAGTGGGTTAAACTTCTGCCTTCAGCTCAGGTCATGATCTCAGGGTCCTGGGATCGAGCCCCACATCAGTCTCTCTGCTCAGCAGGGAGCCTGCTTCCACCTCTTTCTCTCTGCCTGCCTCTGTGCCTACTTGTGATCTCTCTATCTGTCAAATAAATAAATAAAATCTTTTTAAAAAGCATTCAGAATATTTTGTGGGGCATTAAATAACAAAAATACAGACCTGTAAATTTAAAGATCAAATTGGCTGTATTCAACAATTCGTTAATCTGGCAACATCTCACCTAGCAATAGAAAGAAGTTTTGCAGAGCGTAGGAAAGGAGAAGTTTTTGAATACAGAAAGGGGTGGGAAAAAATTATTAGCGAAGAATGTATTGTTTCAGGCAATGCACTGTTTCTGCCCTCCTAAAGGGAACAGGAGTCTGTGGGGCACATTATATCACCAGTGCTGACCAGGTAACTCCAAGTTGACTGGTTAAAGTTTACATTCTTGGGAGAGGCTGAAACTGCAGTTAGGTTAGTTATTAAGCTTTGGTTTGCTAATGTGGAGTTTAGGAGAAGTGACTCCATTTTGGGCTTGCAGTCTCCTTTTTAACAATTCTCCTCTCTTGATCAGTTGCAGTTTAAGTAAAAAATGTGATCAAAATTTAAGGCATTGGCACCACTCAGCCAATTCTTGTAGATTTTGTTGATTTTCTTTGTGGTATTCACAGGTCATGATGATTTCAGATTCACAGTGTTTTAAGTTGGACATGCTCTTCATTCTTTTTCTGAGGTTCCAGTTTTAGGAGATTATTTCCTTGCTGGTTGGTGGCTGTGAATATGCATTTAAAGTTTTTGAGAGAATACAGTGCACCTAGGAGATACTAGGAAGATTATAAGTGGAAAATTCTTAATGTTTGGAGTGCATTTTGGAGCAATTGTCCCTAAGACCTCAACCAATCAGAATCAAATAAGTCAAAGGATCTTTAAGCTACTAACTAGCTTAGTCATCTTAAGTAATTGAGTTTCAACTTTCCCAGAAGTATTTTGTTTTCAGTTTTCCCAGAAATACTAATCCAGGTGCAACAGATGGTGTGGCCACAGCACAAACACTTCCTTGCTCAGCTAAAAGATAATCAAGAGTTATTATTCTATCATCAGAAACAATTTTGGCCAGGGAGTCTAAGGATCTTTGTTGGGCAGCTGTTGTCCTCGCAATGGATTCTACAATATCATTAAGAGTTAAGGAGAGATTTCTGATTATATTTTCATTACATTTACTCCTAACCGGGAAAGTATGGCCCTGCCAAAGGAAGTGAACCCTGAATTGTGAATGCCTCCTGGTAATTCCTTTTGATTCAATAAGGGGCTTAGTTTATTTGTGGAAAGTTGGGGGCACAATTAGATAATTTAAGAGATATTGTCCAGCTCTGTGCCAGCTATCTAGGCATGGATAGGCCCAAGGAGAACAATAACTACCACAGACAAAAACAAATGCTGTGCATACACAAACCATTTCCAGGAAGGTTGTATTATTGATGGATTTATTCACAGAGATTGCTGCATTTACCCATTAAAGACAGAGTAAGTGAGGTTTTCAGTACATACAGGGAAAAAAAAAACGAAAAACAAAAAACAAAAATAAAAACAAAAAAACTCCTAGCCTTAAATACAATGTTGTTTTAAGTATTTTGCAAAGAGGTGATGCTGGTGAGAATTTTTAGTGAAAAGGGGCACATCTGATTTAGATAATCATGGGCATGTGAGGGTACAAGTATGTTAAGATTTATGTGGGTCATGTCTAGTTAGGTTAGTACAATTAAAATCAGAGAAAGAAAAACAAAATAAAACAAAACAAGGCACTGGGTGCTCTGGGTGTATGAGTTGAACTTGGTAAGAGACTTCTAAGGGTGTCAACTGTAGTTTCTGGTCATGTTGGGAATAGAAGGGAAATTGGTCACAGGGAGGACCAGGGGCTCTAGCAATAGAGATAGATGGGAATCTTTGAAGACAAATCCAACACTCTGAAAGTTTATCTTCCTTAGCAATGGCCTGGTAGATTCAGATGAGGGTGTAATCTTTCCAGGCTAATGCCAGATTAAAGGAAAGAAAGATAAGGGAAAAAAAAAAAGTTTTATTTTCAGTTAGAGTATAAGTCATGATCCTGGTGCCTTGTGTGGAAGCAGTCTACCTTGGTGTCAGCCACTTCTTTTCCTTGTCAGTTTGATTCAGAGGTCTTCATTGTCTGCACAAGACCAGGCGTCAGGAAGAGGTTGTTTCTTTAGGTGTGAGAAATCTCAGCGCTTTCCAGTTTTGTAGCTATATCAGTGTTCAGGAGTGCTTGGTAAGGTCCTTTCCAATGGAATTTGATGATTGTTTTCCTCTGTTGATATTTCTAGAGTACCTAATCACTAGGCTCCAGACGATGACCAATAGGATGCTTTGAGATGGGATCTAGGAACGCTTCGTTAACCTTTACCATAAAGCATTAAGCACTTACAATAACTGGTCATACTAACATGGGATAATGAAGGATCAGCAGAAAGTTGTATACCGATGGACAACTGTCTACTGCCAGTGTGGAGTTTGTTTCCAAAAGTGGGAACTGTGAACAGTTAGCAAGGTATGAAGTCACACCTTAGGCCAAGGAAGTCTAGTATTTTCAGTAAATTTAGTAAATTTTCAGTAAATTTAGAGATTTCAATTTGGAGAATCTCATCAGTTCTTGTCTGGTGACTGAGGATGACTGGGACACATTGATAATTTGAAGAGGTTTGCAAAGCTTTCATTAAGGTTTGTATGATTTTCCAAGTGAAGTGGGTGTCTCAATCACTGCAGATTATGGAAGGTAGACCAAATGGAAAACATGTTCTCCAGTAATCTCTTTGGCACTGTGAGGTCATGCTTTGTGGCAAGAGAAAGCTTGAAACCATCCAGAAAACATACATACCATAAGAAGAATATATTGATAACCCCTACTAACTGGTAGTTGAATGGAATCCAGCTATAGGTATTCAACGGGTCCAGAGTGAGGAGGTCTGAGACCTCTGGAGACAAAGGTCATTTTTCCGGGTTATGGGCCTGACAGGTCAGACATTATTGATAGACTGTTCTCACCGTTCTATAGAAGTACCTCTGCCAATGTCTATTCATAATCAGAGTCATCTCAAACATGCCATGGTGGGTGAAGGAATCCAAAAAATTGAAAAATGGGGTTTTCCAGGGATCTGGGAATAACCAAGAGGTCTTCTTGGGTTTCTCATAGCTCCGACTGTTCATTGAATTTACAACCATTTTTTGCTCATTTTAATTTCTCTGAATCAGGAACAGACTGTTGCCATGTTACAAGGACATCAGAATGGCAAAAGTCTAGCAGTGAGGGATCATTTTTTACAGAAACAGAATGTACTTCATCTACAGTCAGCTGGGCATTTCCCTGATGCTCAGGCTCAGTATTTTTAGCTTAAGCCTCAGTTTTGATGACAGCAATTTTAGAAGGTAAAAAGCAGTAAGAAGATCATTTACTTGTTGCTCATTTTTGTTTGGGGTCCCAGAGAACCCGTGAAAAACCCCTTTGTTTCCATAACATCCCCAAATCATGGAGAAGTCTAAAGATATACCAGCTAGCAGTGTAAATATTGACAGTTTGTCCTCCTTATAACTGGCAACCTCCTGATAACTGGAAAGATCTGGCAAGAGTGTGGAGCTCTGCTTGTTAGGCAGATTGAGTTTGTGGGAGGGAGGTTTCCCCTTTCAAGTAGTTTATATTGGGTAGTAATAGCACCACCAGCTTCGAAGTTCCCTCTTTCTTTTTTATGGTATAACCCATCAACAAACAAGGTTGGATTGGGATTAATTAAGAGGGTGTCTCAGAAATCAGAACATGGTGTTACAAAATGGGCTGTTATTACCATGGGACTCGTGGGGCTCATCTTCATCATGAAGGGGTACTAATATAGCAGAATTAAGAACTTTGGGACATTTAATATTAGATTAGGTGGTGACAACAGAAGGGTCTCAGAGGAGGTAAGTCTCTTGCAGAGAAATATTGAGTTAATTCAGAGTTAAGAAGACTTTGGACAGCATGAGAGTTTGTAAATAAACATCATTTGTTAGGGTTAAGTTTGCTGAGGCTTCTCCCCTCCTTTGCAGCTACAGCATATAGCTTTTGAGCAGTTAAGATAGGCATGGGTAACTGAATCAAGGTGTATGCCACAGTGGACAATGAGCCTATATTTATTGCCATGTTCTTATGTGAGCATTCACAGGGCCTGGCCTTTCCTTCATGCACAAATAAAATGAAGATGTTTTGAATGGTTAGGCAGTTCTGAGGCAGGTGTGGTTCTGTAGTCTTAGTCGTATGAAAGTCTGCTCATATCTATCTTCCCAAGGAAGCATTTCAAGGACTAAATTTTAAGAAGTTTATAGATTGAGGAAGCCAAAAGAGAAAAATTAGGAAATCACCATCGTAATAGTCAGCCCAAAGTCCACAAAGCTCTCACTTAGTAGTGGGCCTAGGAAATCCTTGGGGTAACAATTCTTTTTGGAGACAGCCATATTCCTTTAGCATTCAGGTTATGACTTAGATCATGGATACTATCTAGAGATAATTGTAACTTCTCCTAGAAGACTGCAGCTAACTCTTGCAACAAATAAATGGAAACTTTTATGAGCACCAATATGGTAACCAACCACAGCAAGCAGTCATCTACATATTGTAGGAAGGTTAATTTTCCCAGGATCTGCAGTGTGCTTGAATCATGGTGGAGTACTTGGAAGAAAGAAGAAGAGATCTCAGTGAATGTGAATACTTAAGACATGACTGTCCAGGTATATTGTTGATTCTTTCAAGTAAATACAAATTGGTATTGTGGCTATGGTCAATAGGAAATTTGGAAAAGGCTGAGCAAAGGTCAAGAAAAATGAATTATTTTGATTCAGGTGGAATTGATCAATCACAAAAGGTTCCAGCTTTGGAACAACTGGGAAATAGAGAATAACTATCTTGTTAATAACTTTAAGTCCTGGACAAATCACCATCCCTTCCCATTAGGTTTCTCTGTGATAAGATCCCTATGTTACAGGGGCTGGTATTGGGCATGATTATCCCCTGAGTGACTAGGTCTCCTGTTAATTGGTGTGAGGCCCTCTGTGGACTCAGACTTTAATGGATATTGAGCCAATTTATCAAGACGTTTAGTCACATCCATCTGCACTTTTTATTCTCCCAGTGTCAGTATATGAAGTAGCCCACAGAATTTCAGGCATCTAAATGAAATTAGGGGATTTTTGTTGGGCTTCTCCCTCTTCTATATCAAGGACAGATTGCAAAGAACATGAAAGGTCAGGTTTAAGTTGGCCAGAAAACTCTTAAGGTGAGGTCTTCACCGGAAGCAAAATGTATTAGCCCTTTTAATTTAGAAAGGAGATCTTGAGCTAATAGATTGACTGAGGTGGTATCACACAGCAAACAATGCTTTTCAGTAAAAGGTCTCAGAGTCATTTGTACTGGTTGGGATAGAAGCTTGTTCTGAATTTTACTAGATACTCGTATTACAGAAAGCTCTTTTTTACTTTGAGTGATTTGTTGTCCTGTGAGGTAGATTTAAAGTAGAAAACATAGCTCTGCTATCAACTAGAATTTGGCAAGGCTTTCCATTGTTATAGCTATAAAGCTAATAGCTTCACAGGTTTTTGTTTGTAGTCTTGCTCCAAGGTCTTTTCAAAGTAGTTTGCTATGGTCATGAGTTCTGTCAGGTGGGTGCCCCCCATCCTATTTTCTGCCTTTTGATTAACCCACTAATCTCAGGAAATAGTTCATTTACAAATAGAGCAGCTAGAGCAGGTTGAGTGACCTCATTTATCTTACGAAATCCAGAATGCTGTAGGAAGAGAGCTTCCAAATGGGCTTTAAAGTTTGCCACAGATTCATCTTTCTTTTGTCTGCGTGTTTGAATCAATGTGGCAGGGAAGACTCCAGGAATGGCTATTAAAAGATCATCTGTGAGACGCCTGGATGGCTCAGTCAGTTAAGTGTTTGCCTTCAGCTCAGGTCATGATTCTAGGTTCCTGGGATGGAGGCACACATAGAGCCCTGCATGGAGCTCCCGGCTCAGTTGGGAGCCTACTTCTCCCTCTCCCTCTCCCTCTACCCCTCCCCCCAACTTGTGTTCTCTCTTGCTTGCTCTACTCTCTCTCTCTCTTTTTCTCTCAAATAAATAGATAAATAATCTTTAAAAAGATTAAAAATGAGTTTTTATATTATGAGTTATACCATGCTGGAAATCAAGATCTTGAATCTTGGGGCACCTGGGTGGTTCAGTCATTAAACATCTACCTTCGGCTCTGGTCATGATCCCAGGGTTCTAAGTTCGAGCCTCTCTTCGGGCTCCTTGCTCCGCAGGAGCCTGCTTCTTCCTCTCCTACTCCTTCTGCTGTGTTCCTTCTCTTGCCGTCTCTCTCTCTGTCAAATAAGTAAACAAAATCTTTAAAAAAAAAATATTGAATATCATTCTTGGGATTGTGCTATTTTGCTTCCAAATCTAGTTTTGGGCTTTACCAGGTCTTACTGCCATGTGCACAAGCTGATAAAAATAAAAATCTGTTCCCCCAGGGTTACAGGTCCCAATTAGGACTCTTAACACTTCAAAAAACTTTTAGGGATCACTGCTGGCTTAGAAAGTCCTTTAATTGTGACCTTTAGTTCAATCTTTGATCAAAGAGTGAAAGTATCTGGAGAGGAAATCCTACAACCTTGGGTGGCTTTTTTTTTTTTTTTTTTTTTTTAGGACCTCCTTTAACATAAGCCTTTTGCCCAATGTGCTTGAACTCACCACCTGGAGATCAAATGTTACATGCTCTACTGACTAAGCCAGCAAGATGTCCCATTGGGTTGCTTTGCTTTAATTCAATATTTTCTTCAGAGTGAACAGGCAGTTTAGACAGAATTAGTAAAATGTGAATTACTCAGGTAAGGAAGGATAGAGGGGGATGGGAGTACCTTAGTTTTATCATCTTTTGTTTTGGGTACTTCTCTGTCTTCAATTTCTCATTAGCCTTTTGTAGAGTCTTTAATGAGACTATTTTGGAATCTTGAAACCTTTTGGAAGGTTCTGCATACCAATTAAAGTAGGTATCACATTCTGTTTGTTTAATTTTGGGACCCTTACTTTGAGTTGCACTTCTTTTTTTTTTTTAAGATTTTTGTTTATTTATTTGACAGACAGAGATCACAAGTAGGCAGAGAGGCAGGCAGAGAGAGAGGAGGAAGCAGGCTCCCCGCTGAGCAGAGAGCCCAATGTGGGACTCAATCCCAGGACCCCGAGACCATGACATGAGCCGAAGGCAGAGGCTTTAACCCACTGAGCCACCCAGGTGCCCCTGAGTTGCACTTCTTAAATGAATGAGCCTGTCTAACTGGAACTTCCCCATAAGAGCCTTAACTCTAGGTTGTTTTTAGTAGGATTTGGGAAGGGATTTCAATCAAATGGGGAAACTGTAGAAAACTAATTAGATCAAGAGCTCCATGCAAAGAGAGTAGAACTTGGAATCTAGAACTGACCTTAGAACTGCAGAGAGCACTAACAGGTTTGTACCAGGCTTGTGTTTCTTTTTGTCCCCAAGCTGCTGGAAGTGTCCTTTAGCCCTGCTGCTACCAAATCTGCTCAATAACAGAAATTCATCCATGTAAATTTAAAGATCAAATTGCCTTTATCTAGTGATTTATGAATTGGGCAGTGTTCCATAGCAATAGAAAGGAATTCCGAGAAGCTATACAAAAGTAAAGACTTTTAAAGAGGAAAAGGAACAGGAAAAGGAAATTATTAGCAAATAATGTATTGTTTTTGGCAAGGCCGCCTTTCTTAGGGGAATGGATAGGGTCTGTTAGATATATAATCTTATTTTGACCAGGTAATTCCATGTTGATGGATTAAAGGTCACATTCCTGGGAGGTTGAAAGGTTCGGCATTAAGTATTGGTTTGCTGATGTTGGCTTTAGCATAAGTGACTCTACCTTGGACCTGTTGTCTTCTGGTTCAACATGAATCAGATGATTTTGATTCATTCAGTAAATGTTCTTGCATTTTTGCTTTTTGCTAGGCACTGTTTTAAGTTCCGTAAATAGGTAAATATGTAAGAAATTCTGATAGCTGAAAAATGTGGATTTGTAAATATATGGACATGCAGATATTCTATGTAATACAAAAATATGTATATATGTATATTAGTGTGTGTTTCTAAATGTAGAACTATATACACTTGACAAAAGTCTAAGGATTTTACCTTACCTTTTATTTACCTTAAAAAATGGATGACTTAATCCAGTCTAGTTTAAATCACATCTAGTTTTATTTTTAGAAAAATAATCAAATGCCTGTTATATAGTAATATAATGTCCACATGTTTCCTACATTATTCGGTTGATGGTTAGAATACTTAAGAATTAGTGTTAAATCATGGGATAGAAAATACTGTTCAACTGATACAATTCCATTCAGTTGAGTTGGAAAGTTAATACTTATATAAAAGCATAAAATAGTATTCACTTTGTATATTTTCAGTGAAAATTTTTCAAAGGCTAAAAAGCTCTCTGAAGTAAGTCTAGTGACCCTTCATAACCACCAGTTCTTCTCATATTTAACCAAAGAGGTGATGCAGGAATAGGAGGATTTTTACCAAGTGGTTTCATGGACCATAAAACTTCAAGTATAGCTCCACAGTTATGTGTTACTTTGAGTCTTGGCAACCGGTCTTTGATGGATAATTATATTTTATTGAAACTCAACTCTAACTGACAGGGGAAAAAATTTAACATAGAAACTTTCTGATTAATCTTTGTGAAAAGAGAGTTACCCATACATCAAATATAAAGGTCAGGTGACATGGAATTCAAAGTTCAAATAACCTCTCTTTAAATTATACATTTAATGTGACTTCATATGCATAGTATTGTTTATTCTGAGTTCAATAAAAAGACCAAATTTAGTTACTTAATACAAAGCATAGGAACTATATGTTTAAGAAACCTTTTATTCCCTAGTTTTAATCTCTAAATACTTTATAAATAATTTCATTTGCTTTTTTAAAAAATTAACATATAATGTATTATTAGCCTCAGGGGTACAGGTCTGTGAATCGCCAGGTTTACACACTTCACAGCACTCACCATAGCACATACCCTCCCCAATCTCCATAACCCAGTCACCTTCTCCCTACCCCCCCCTCTCCCTGGCAACCCTGTTTGTTTTGTGAGATTAAGGGTCTCTAATGGTTTGTCTCCCTCCTGATCCCATCTTGTTTCATTTATTCTTTTCCTATTCCCCAAACCCCCCATGTTGCTTCTCGACTTCCTCATATCTGGAGATCATATGATAGTTGTCTTTCTCCGATTGACTTTTCGCTAAGCATAATACACTCTAGTTCCATCCACGTCATCACAAATGGCAAGATTTCATTTCTTTTGATGGCTACATAGTATTCCATTGTATATATATACCACCTCTTCTTTATCCATTCATCTGCTGATGGACATCTAGGTTCTTTCCATAGTTTGGCTATTGTGGACATTGCTGCTGTAAACATTCAGGTGCACGTGCCCCTTCAGATCACTACATTTGTATCTTTAGGGTAAATACCCAGTAGTGCAATTGCTGAGTCAAAGGGTAGCTCTATTTTCAACTTTTTGAGGAACCTCCATGCTGTTTTCCAGAGTGGTTGCACCAGCTTGCATTCCCACTAACAGTGTAGGAGGGTTCCCTTTTCTCCACATCCTCATCAGCATCTGTCATTTCCTGGCTTGTTAATTTTAGCCATTCTGACTGGTGTGAGGTGGTATCTCATTGTGGTTTTGATTTGTATTTCCCTGATGCCGAGTGATGTGGAGCACTTTTTCATTGTGTGTTGGCCATCTGGATGTCTTCTTTGCAGAAACGTCTGTTCATGTCCTCTGGCCATTTCTTGATTGGATTATTTGTTCTTTGGGTGTTGAGTTTGATAAGTTCCTTATAGATTTTGGATACTAGCCCTTTATCTGATATGTCGTTTGCAAATATCTTCTCCCATTCTCTCAGTTGTCTTTTGGTTTTATTAACTGTTTCCTTTGCTATGCACAACCTTTTGATCCTGATGAAGGAAGACTTCCAAACTCATTTTATGAGGCCAGCATCACCTTAGGATCCCATCAAAAAAGAGAATGAACAAAGATGCGAAAATTCTCACCAAATTACTAGCCAATAGGATCCAACAGTACATTAAAAGGATTATTCACCACGACCAAGTGCGATTTATTCCAGGGCAGCAAGGTTGGTTCAACATCCAGAAATCAATCAGTGTGATACAATACATTAATAAAAGAAAGAATAAGAACCATATGATACTCTCAATAGATGCTGAAAAAGCATTTGACAAAATACAGCATCCCTTCCTGATCAAAACTCTTCAAAGTGTAGGGATAGAGGGCACATACCTCAATATCATCAGAGCCATCTATGAAAAACCCACCGCAAATATCATTCTCAATGGAGAAAAACTGAGAGCTTTTCCGCTGTCAGGAACATGGCAGGGATGTCCATTATCACCACTGCTATTCAACATAGTAATAGAAATCCTAGCCTTAGCAATCACACAATGAAAAGAAATTAAAGGCATCCAAATCAGCAAAGAAGAACTCAAACTATCACTCTTTGCAGATGATATGATACTATATGTGGTAAACCCAAAACATTTTTATGTAACATTTTTCCAGATGATAATGATCTAAATTTGTGCTAGTATATCTGTTACCCAAATCTGCTAGAACTTGTACAGGAATTCAGTAAAGTGTCAGGATATAAAATCATTTGCTTTTTATTATTGAGAAGTTTTTGAGGTATGAGAGCTTAAATAACCACTTGAGATAACATAAATAGGGTGACATATAAGTGTAGTGTTGAGGTTGCCAACAACTTATTGTTCCTGCTTTTCCACCCCCACCTTATCTGCTAAAGCCCCACACTAACCCTTGTCACAGGGAAGCAGTCAGCAATGTCCACTGAGGTCACCAGGATTCTACTATTTCTGTGGCCTGTATTTTTAAGGTTTGCAGGAGAGAGATGTAGAACAAACCACTGCTAGCATACTCCCATTTCCCTGTGTCCTCTCTACAGTATGCAAAGAATACTGTAGATTTCAAAATTCATGTTTAGTTGTATTCATGGGAGTATTTCATCATGGTCAGATGAGTGGGGAAGACTGTTGCCATGAGGTCCTCCTAGGATTTAACTTTTGGGCATGTACAAATTCTGTCTATTTACAGGAGGTGCAGTTCTGTCTTGTTTTCTTCCATATGCACCATTTTTTCTCATTCTCCTGACTGCTAGTTTCCTTTGAGGGCAATTGTAGCTTCTAAGTTGTAGATTTAAAAACAAATTAACTTGAAATAAAGCACAAATATTTAAAAATATAATTCATGCTGTGACCAGCTTTTGTTTTTATTATTTGTAAACAGTAGTTTTCTCTGAGGTTGGAGGGAGATCAAGTGTAAATTATGTCCAATGATTTAATGATATATAATGATATAATGATATAATGAATGATGAGGTATGAAAATTTTCCTAATGTCTCAGACCTAAAGCTATAGCTTACCCCCCACCCCCCGGCAACTATCACTACATTCTATGGGAAGTAAATTGAAGAACTGACACTTTGTAATAGGAAGAGATTACCATGTTAAGTGTTGTACAACTTTAAGAATTTCTGCCTTGCTGATTTCATTAATGAAATGGCAAACTTCCCACATAATACCACTAAAAATTTTGGCTGGAGATGTGTCATGAAAGGTAAGTTGCTTCTGTAATGTTAATTTCTTAAGCATCTGTAGCACAGCAATCTGTTCTTCTCTTGGAGTATGTTTTCTATCCTCTGCTTTATCAATTTCCAGAAGGAAAATTATCTCAAAGACATTTTTAATTGAATCCTAATTAATCAGCTTTCCTTCTGGTAGCCAGGATTAGATTCCTAAGGAAGTTAAAGTTTCAGTATCAGGACTTGGGAAGCAAGGTTACAGGGGTACAAACTGCAAGGGCTATAAAAGTGGAAACACACATAATGCTTTTGTTCTATTAAGATAAATATTGAAGTCCTACTTCTTATTATCTTCCTGGAGAATATCAGTGTAACTTGTTATAGAACTTTCTTAGGGTGGATTAGACTTTTATTTAGAGGTGAAAATATTTTCTTTCTTTGACTAACAAGTTGAGGGAATTAATGACAAATTACTGACAAAGTATTTCGTAGAAATCACTATACTGTAAAAATGGTTAAAAGAAGGTTCATATTTAGTCTATGGCAATACAAGTTTTGATGATCAAATCAGCAGTTTTAGATAATTCAGCAGATCACATGCTTTTCTTTAGCTCTTGGTGTTGTTAGTTTCTTATCATAGGTGCTCACAATTTCACTTGATTATTTTTTAAACTTTTGATTTTATAAACATTTTTACTTAAAATTTTTCAGATGATAATGATCTAAATTTGTGCTAGTATATCTGTTATGATCTTCCTATTTTATATGTAGAATTTTTGTGAGAGGTCTCATAAAATTCTACTTATTAAAAAAGTCAAATAATTCATTGTAATGACAAAAAACTATGTGAGATGGGCTCTGTAGAGAAGTGTTAATTTTTTAAAAAATCAGTGATTAGGATCATTTATATTTATGGAAGTGAATGATATGTTGATCTCAGTTCTATAATACTATTTTATATTTTAACATATCCCAAGAAGGTTCTAAGTAAAGGTTGCACTCATCAGATCTACAGACATAATTTTTTTTGGCATTAGTATTCTACATAAAATAGAAGGTGGAATGAAAGACAAGATGGTCAGAATAGTAGGCAGACTGTGATAATCTGAGTCTTTCATGTCAGTCAGCACTTTATATATTATATTTCCATTTTCCTAAGGATCTAATTGGTTTAGCTAGTCTTCAGATAATGAGGTTTTCTAGAGTATAGGTGAAATGCTCATCTAAGCCCTTGTTTTAATCTGTCTGGGCTGCTATGACAATATACAAAACAAATTTTAAGTTCCAAAAATACTTTATTTAAAAATATTTTGGGGTGCACCTGGGTAGCTCAGTGGGTTAAAGCCTCTGCCTTTGGCTCGGGTCATGATCCTAGGGTCCTGGGATCGAGCCCCGCATAGGGCTCTCTGCTCAGCAGGGAGCCTGCTTCCATCTCTCTCTGCCTGCCTCTCTGCCTACTTGTGATCTCTATCTGATACATAAATAAAAAAAATAAAAAATAAAAAAAATATTTTTGCAAATACATTAACAAAATAATATAAGTAATAATATGTAACAAAAATAAATAAGGAGAACAATGTATTCATACAAAGTAAAAACTAGTAAAGGGTCTAATGTTTATAACTGAACAAAACCTATGTAAATATTTTAAAGATAATGTGAATAGAGTAGGTGCTGATATTTTCTTAAACAATTCCTTACCCTCTACATTCATTGTAAGTACTTCTTCAAATGGATTGTGAACCTGTTCTAGTATTTTATTTATTCCTTCAAAGCATTTGTATCTTTCCACTCATGGTTTTTAAAACATGTTTTCAATCTTACTTTGTTAGATTGAATGGGAAATTTAGCTTTACAAGGAAAATAGTTCATTTACTTTTTTTTTTAAAGATTTTATTTATTTGACAGACAGAAATCACAAGTAGGCAGAGAGGCAGGCAGAGAGAGGAGGAAGCAGGCTCCCCACTGAGCAGAGAGCCCGATGTGGGGCTCGATCTCAGGATCCTGAGATCATGACCTGAGTGGAAGGCAGAGGCTTTAACCCACTGAGCCACCCAGGCACCCCTATTTACTTTTTTATAATTTAAGGAATAATATGAAATTATTATACAACAGATTTTGGTTTTTATATCTCTATAAATTTTTTTTTTGTATTTTATTAACTGGCTTAACAGTATTAGATTTCTTAACTCTTGTAAAGTTTTGAAGTGTACAGAGCTGGTTTGTTTCTTAAAACAGATATAACACAAGATTATTGCTGAAATACTTAAGGACCATTTCATAAAATTTGGAAAAGTTGCAGTTTTAAACTTACAGTTTGGTGGGGGTCAATGGTCATAGACTGGGTGGCTTACACATTATATAATTTTTTTCTTCATTGGTCTGGAGGCTAAACGTCCTAAGATCAGTATACCAGCATGTTCAGGTTCTGGTGAAGTCTTGTTTCTAGGGTACAGACAGCCGTTTTCTCACTGTGTCCTCATGTAGTGGAAGGGGTGAGGGCTCACTCTCAGACTTCTTTTGAAGGACACTATTCCCATTCATGAAGTCTTCTTCCTTATGACCTAATCACTTCCCAAAGGTCCCACCTTCTAATAACATCACAATAGGCATTAGGATTTCAACATTAATTTTTGGGAATCACATTCAGAGCATAAGAGATCCCTTCAACATATAACTGATCTAAATGTGGGTAAGAAGCTGATCCTTGATTATCCCAGTTGTAGATAAGCTGGATATATTACATGTATCAAATCATGGTCACTGTACACAATTAACACTTTTAACAATTTAATGCACAGCAACTTTCATCAGAGTAGGATTTTCAGTATGGTACATACTCAGTATAGCCCAGATTAAATAATACACTCCTGGACTGGGTATGAGGAAGTCTTCCGTAATGGTTGTTGCCAATTAAAATTCAAGGTTAGACCAAAATTTCTACCTGAAGTAAGGGATTTTGGTTGGCTTTAGCTGATATTGGGGAAAAATGGGTTATGTTTGGGACAATATGATAAGTTCCATTTGGGGGATATTGAATTTGAATAACATGTTGGTATTCACGAGGACTAATTGAATTGAAGTGCCATATAGGACCTCAGAAGAGAAGCTGGGAGTTGCCCCTGTGCAGATGATGAATATATAGAATAAAAAGAAAATAGATGAAGATATTTCATGAAAGACATGAAATTTAAGAGGATGTATAGAAAAAATACTATAATAAGAATGGATTAGGAGAGTGACTTCCAGATGTTAATTGAAGGAGCTCCATAGCCCTCAGAGCAACAGTCATAATAGTTAAAATTATAAAACGAACCAACAATGATTTAATCTGTGGAAATTCAGTGGCCTATAGCAAATAAAGAAACATCTATTCGAGAAACTTATTAAATCTCCGTAAGAATACTGACAATCTGTGTTTGAGTCACAACCAACTCTCCCAGATTTGGCTCAGTATGACAAATGCTTTTTCCTGATCAAGTGCAGCCAAGGTACAGGCCACCCTTTCCATCCAGTTCTCAATATGGGGCTACATAATCTCCTCTGGAGGGGCAGGTCATCAGCTTTTCTCATCTTACTCAGCTCCATGTTCCAGAAGCTCCATTCCAGGTAAGAAAAACTCACTTCTTCTACCTCTTCACTTCATCTACCTCTCTCTGATTTGTAAGGTAGAAACTCTCAAGATGCTCCTGGTCCAAAATACTGGGATTGCAATTTCCTTAGTCTTGGCTTAATCATAGAGGTTCATTGCAAGGAGAGGCAAGCATTAGAAAAGATTAGAGCCTCTTGTTCTACCCAGCTCCTGATCATAAAACAGCTGTATTTCTAGAATTGGGCTTCTAGTTTTTGGCTTGAATTATGGAACAGTAACATAGAAGGTTTTCCCAAGAGGAGACACAGACTTTCAGACCCAGTGCTCCTAAGATTTCCCAAAGGGAAATGGTTTTATTGGAAACAGGTGTGGGAATTTTAAGCCTAAAAGTGCTACTGAAAACAATGGAATTTTGTTTATAAGCAATTAGGAGGGTACTGGTAGTTCTTTGAGAGCAACAAGCTAAACCTTGTTCTATCTAAAACTTTAACAGAGAAAATAAAGTTTACAGAGACAAACAAGAACAGATACATTTAAGAAGAACCTTCCTGGGGCTGGAATAAACCATGAGTTCTATCCCCGAAGTCTGCAAAAGGACCTAAATTTAACTGGATCATTTTTGTGGAACAATTTCAGCTCAGGGCACTTTTGAATATAATAAAGCAATGAGCCTGAAATTAATGGAAGCTTATAGCTAAGTGTGATATAAACAGATATAGACAGCTTATCAGAGAGATCAAGGAAAGAGACCATCAAAAGAGCTCTTGAAAAACCTCTGTCATTCCAGGGTGACTGCACACAGGCTCAAGACAGTGACTTCTGAGAAGTGACACCAGAGATGGCACATGGAAAGGGAAAGACATCAGTGAAATAGTCTAGCCAACTAATGAGACAAACGAGAAAGCAAAAGCTGCAATAAGATTTGGGGAAATAGGGTTAAGTATCGGTACCCATAATTGTTACATTATTATCTAAAATGTCTGTTTTTCAACAAAAAATTGGGTCATTAAAAAAAAACAGGAAAAAGTGACCCATATATGGGATGAAAAAGTAGAAACTGCTTGGAGAGGGCTCAGATGTCAGATATCACTAAAAAAGACTTCAAATCAGCAAGTACTGATATGTTTAAAGAACTAATGCCAATGATACATACAAAAGTAAAGGAAGCTATGATGACAGTGTGTCATCAAACAGGCAATAAAAATACAATGATAAGGGGTGCCTGGGTGGCTCAGTGGGTTAAAGCCTCTGCCTTTGGCTCAGGTCATGATCCCAGGGTCCTGGGATCAAGCACTGCATCAGGCTCTCTGCTCCGCAGGGAGCCTGCTTCCTCCTCTCTCTCTGCCTGCCTCTCTGCCTACTTGTGATTTCTGTCAAATAAATAAATAAAATATTTAAAAAAATACAATGATAAAATTATAAGAAGGAACCAAATGAAAATTCTGGATTTGGAGTAATCGAAATCAGTGATCAACAATTTGAAATGAAACTAAGCAGTTATTGAAATAAAAATTCAATAGATGGGTCCAACAGTAGATCTGAGCTGGCAGAAGAAAGCAAACTTAAAGATAGATCAATAGAGACTATGTAACCTGAACAGCAAAAAAGAAATGAAGAAAAATCAACAGAACTTCAAGGAATAACCATCACATGCATAAAGGGAGTAGCAGAGTAAGTGGGGAAAAAGAAAGTAGAAAAAATATTTGAAGTAATAATAGTGGAAAATTTCCTAAATATGATGAAAAAAAGTGTATCTCGATTTTGGAGAAGCCCAATATACTCTAATTAACCTGAAGACAAAGTCTCTCAAACCCAGACACATCATAGAAATAAAGTGTATATTGAAAGCCAAAGATGCAGCTATGATCTTAAGAGCAACAAGAGAAAAATAACTTATCATGCATAAAAGAAGCCAATAAAATTAATTGCAAACCTCTTGTCAGAAACAATTTAGTCCAGAAGTCAGTGAAATGACATACTAAGGTGCCAAAAGGAAAAAAAGGAAAAAAAAACCCACAACAACCTGTAAAACAAGAATCTTATATCCACTAAAAATATATTTAAAAAGTTTAGAGAAAATAAAAACATGTCCAAAACAAAACCTCAGAGAAATTATTGCTTCTAGACTTGTCTTAAAAAAAATGAAGTTCCTCAGACTGAAAACAAGTGATCCCATAAAAGTAGTTTTAATCTAAACAAAAAATATTAAAGAATAATGTTAAAGTAATTATGCAATTAAAAGAGAGTATAATTGTAGATTTATTCTCCTATTCTCTGTTGCCTGATGTATAGCATTGTACTTTTGGGACTGTAACACGTAAGGATATAACTGTTTGACTATAACACCACCAGGATGTGGGTGGCAACAACGCTTATTAGAGTTAAGCATATAGTACTAGAAGATAATGTGAATCCACAGGAAACAGAGCCAGTTAGGAGTCACATTTATATATATTACTGGATTAAGTCTGTATATATCTGAAACAGATTTTGTTAACAAAATATGTATTGTTAGCCTCAGAGCAACTAAAGAAATTGACCCAAAGTATAGTGAAAAATACTTAAAGAATCAAAACTATATAATAAAAATATTCATTCAATGAAAAATAAGAAAGAGAAGAATAGTGGAATGAAAAAGATATGATGGATAAAAAAGCCAAAGTATAATGGAAAATAAAAACCCAACTATATCAATAATAACATTAAATATGAATGAATTAATCCATTCAAATATAATCAAAAGGCAGATATTGTCTGATTGGTAAGAAACTATGTGCTGTCCAACTATGTGCTGTCCACAGGAGGCACACTTTAGAGTCAAAGAAACAGAGACTGAAAGTAAAACCCTGGAAAGAGATAAAAGAGATCTTTTAACAAATGGAGTGGCTATCCTACTGTCAGAAAATATGTATTTTATTTTATTATTTTATTTTACTTATTTCATTTCATTTTTTAATATTCTTTAAATGGGATCCAACCTAGGCATGAACTCTTGACCCTGATTAAAACCTGAGCTGAGATCAAGAGTTAAACATCAACTGACTGAGCAAGCCAGGTGTCCCAGACAACATGCATTTTAAAACTTATATTTGTTGCTAGAGTTTAAGAGGGATGTTTTTATAATAATAAAAGGCAAATCAGGACTATTAAAAAAAATATATATATGTATATATATATAATAACAGAGCTTCAAAATACATGAAGCAAGAAGTACCAGGACGGAACAAAAAGACAATTCAAAAATAATCAAAAATAAGAGTTGGAGACTTTAGCTTCTTATCAGAAAATACATTTAATAATGGATAAGACCATTATTAAAGGTCCAGAAAGGAAATCAATAAGGGAAGAGGAACCTTGAAAATGCCATCTGGATTTAACAAACACCTATAGAACATTCCATTGAACAATAGCAGAGTACATGCTTTTCTCAAGAGCCCTTGGGACATTGTCCAGGATAGACTACATATTAAGCTAGAAAATAAGCCTTAATAAATTTAAAGACATTGAAGTCATGCACAGTATGTTCTTAGATCATGTAATTAAAATCCGTATCAGGTGGTGCCTGAGTGTCCAACCGGTTAAGCGTCTGTCTTGGGCCTAGATCATGATTTCAGGGACCTGGGATGGAGCCCCATGTTGGGCTTCCCACTCAGCAGGGAGCTTGCTTCTTCCTCTGCCTCTCCCCACTGCTTGTGTGCTCTCTCTCTCTGTCCCTATCTTTCAAATAAATAAGTAAAATCTTTAATAAAATAAAAATAAAATCAGTATCAGAAGAAAAACTGGAAAATTCACAAATAAATGGAAATTAAGCCAAATCCTTGTAAAGAACCGATTGGTCAATTAATAAATCACAATGGCAATTAGAATATAGTTGAGATGAAAGTAACTGAAGACACAGCATACCAAAACTTACTGATGTATATAGTTAAAACAGTGCTTAGAGAGAGAATTATATAGATTAATGCTTATATTAAAAAAAAATCTTGAATCAACTAGTCTATCTTATCAAAAGCTGGGAAAAAAAGGCAAAGTAAACAGAAGGAAAGAATAAGAAAGATGAGAACAAAAATTAATAAAATGGAAAATAAAAAAACAGTAGAAAAAAATCAGTGGACTTAAAAGTGGGTTCTTTTAAAATACCAAAAAATTGACAAACCTTTTTGCTAGAATGACCATGTTAAGTTGACCCTTAGTTGGTGTGGGGGTTACAGGCACAACCTCCCTTGCAATTGAAATCCATGTATAACTTCTGATTTCCCCAGAACTTAACTATTAATAGCCTATTATTTTTTTTAATATTTTATTTATTTATTTGACAGACAGAGATCACAAGTAGGCAGAGAGACAGGCAGAGAGAGAGGAAGGGAAGCGGGCTCCCTGCTGAGCAGAGAGCCTGATGCAGGGCTCGATCCCAGGATCCTGGGATCATGACCTGAGCCGAAGGTAGAGGCTTTAACGCACTGAGCCATCCAGGTGCCCCAGTAGCCTATTATTGACCATAAGACTGTTACTACATATTTTGTATGTTACATGTTTATATACAGTATTCTTACAATAAAGAAAGCTAGGAAAAAGAAAATGTTATTAAGAAAATAATAAGGAAGAGAAAATACATCTATAATACTGTGCTGTAGGTTAGCTAAGATCAGAAAGAAAGGTAATAATGAGAATTGGTGAGGATATGGAAGAAATTAGACCCTTCATGCACTGCTGGTGGGATTGTAAAATGGTGCAGTCACTTTTGAAAACAATCCTCAAATGTTAAACAGTGTTACTATGTAAGCCAGAAATCCCACTCTTAGGGGATGTACCCACCGAGAGAAATGGAAACATATGCCCACCTAAAACCTTGTACACACATGCTTACATTATTCATAATAGTCAAAAGGTAGAAACAAACCCAAATACCCATCATTTGATAAAGGGATAAACAAAATGTGATATATCTATAAAAAGACTACTGACAATAAAAAAGATTGAAGTAATGATATATATTACAACATGGATGGACTATGAGAATATTACAGTAAGTGCAGTAATGCATTTAACAGAAGAGCATTATTCCCCTTCTATAGAATGTCCAGAATAGGCAAATCCATAGAGTCAGGAAGTAGATGAGTGCCTGCCAGGAGAGGAGGGGAGAACAGGTGTGATTGCTAATCAACATTGTGTTTCTTTAAGGCTTTATGCAATATAATAGAATTAGACAGTGGTGATGTTTGCACCACTCTATAAACAAATGAATTATAATTTTTAATGGGGGGAATGTTATGGTTTGGGGATTATAACTCATTAAAATTATTAAAAGATAAAGAATGTCTTAAAGAGAATTCTCCCAATTATTTTCTCCTGCTGTATTTCTCTAATATATGCCTCCCTTACAACATGTATTGCTATACAGGAACAAGAATTTAACAACCTTGAAATTTATTATGTGTATATTGCCTGTATTCTTGGAGCTGCATAATGTAGATTTCTACATAGTCAAGGAAGAGTACTTTCAAATTACATTATTGTAATAGTTTTCAAACTAAGAATATAAGAAAGTAAGGGATTTTCAGAAATGGTACCACAATGTAGTGTAGATCAGGATGTGTGGGTGAAAGAAACAAGATAACTGCAAACGAGGAAGGAGTACAACAACCCTACCCTGAATTTCAGAAGTCAACCGTAGCATACTGACCTTTAGTAATTTTGCATGTAAGGATTTGCTGTATTCCAGTTCTCCACTAATTACAATGTTTTTTCTATGCCGCCAAACAGTTATCCAGTTCTCAGTGGACACTGACAAGGTGTCTCACAAATTTAACACAGTTCTGGTGCTATCTACATGGAGAGTGTCAGATTCCACAGATTAAGGGTTTGGTTCCACGAGATGGCCCCAATTTAGATGCTAGTCACAAGCCCAGGCGGTCAGTTGCCTGTGCTTCTCACCAACTAGCTTGAAACTGGAGGTTCCTACAACTCCCCTCTTGGATTTGATTTATTTGCTAAAGTAGCTCAAAGGAAACCAGTTCACTTCCTAGGTTAGCAGTTTGTTCATTTACCAACCTTGACGTTCTCCAAACCTCGTCCTGTAGGATTTTAATGGAAACCTCGTTACATAGGCATGATTGATTAATCACTGGCCTCTGGTGATTGATTGAGCCTTCGGCCCTTCTCCCTCTCCAGATACTAGGTGGATGAGACTGAAAGTTGGTTCTACTGAAAGTTCATCCTTAGGTGTCTTCCAAAAGTCATCTCTTTGGCATAAACTCCATTGTGGTTGAGAGGGGCTTGTTAGGAATATCAAGACACCTTTGTTGTTTTTATCACTTGGGAAATTCCAAGGGTTTTAGAAACTCTTTGCCAGAAACTGGGATGTATACCAAATATATAGTTCTCATAAATCACAATATCACATTGTAATGGTTTTTTATTTGGGAAGGATCTGTTTTTCATTTTAAATATAGCTTGAAAACTATAATTTTATTGCATAGTAATTTGGATACAGATTTCTACTATATTTTATTTGAAGCACATTAACTTTTATATTATTTGAGGTACTTATAGTACAGATAATCTTAGTGGGTAAAAGTAATAAGTACACAGACAGCCTCAGAAACCTACTTAACTGGAGACAAACTCCCACATGTCTGCATTGACTAACAGGTAGTGTTAAAAGAAACTTTAAATTGGCTTTTCATGGTAGTGCCTAACATCAGCAGAAAGGTGAAATTCTAAGTAGTACCTTTCTCCTGATTAAAATACTTCACTATCCCTGTAGGGTAAAAAGTGAGTTTCATCTAGTAATGGACCTCTTGAGAATAATTAGGTTTTACATATTGCTTTAACCATTAATTTACATACATAATTGAAGGTATGGTGCCAAAAATTTATTCATAGTAAATAGAATGCCTAGAGAAATACTAAAATCAGCATTTTGTGAATGCAACCAATAGTATTTATACTGTATTTTTAAACTCACTTTCTTGGCTAGATTTTAAAGACATACAGACATTGAAAACTTGGAAGCAGAGCATTATTTTTGCAGGAATACATTATCCATGTTTAAGGTTTTCATGTTCCTAAATCTCTTTGTGAAGGAAAAGCTTGTCATTGTATTTATGCTTACATGTATATATGCAAGCATTTTAGGTAATTGTCTTGTTAAGAAGGTCAAAGAGGATGTTAGGGAAGGTCTAAGATCCTAGGCAAGAACAGTACTTTTCTGTGGGCTTTGCATTGAAAGGAGGATGATGTTGATTTTTGAATGGAATACAAGGTGAACCATCATATTCCTGTTGAAGAACCTTTGAATTCTTACACACCCAAATATGTGGGGACATTTCTTTTCTTTTACATCCTTTTCTACTTTCTACTTATTACAACATAAGATTCTAGTTCCCTAGGATATCTGTTATATGCTCAGTATTTCACTGAATCTTATTATATACTTTTTTGGTTGTTTTAATAGTAATGAACATGTTTGTGTGTGTGTGTGCATGTGGGTGTGCACATATATGTCTTTGTAAGCATGCATACACCAATAAATTGTTTTTATAGTATCATATGTATATGATACTATATCAATATAGTACTTTGTCTTAGGTGGTATAAATGAGTTGTGAAAAAAGAAATTATTTTCTACCATCCACATAATATTGGTCAAAATTCTCCAGTTCATTTTTCTTACTAAGGAACATTATGAAGAATTGTGCATTGAATTGGGATAATTCCATAAAATAGTATTATTTCAAAACCAAAAGAATTGCTAAAGTTATAGAATATAATACCCTAATTTTTACATGACAATACTCTTTTTTTTCTCTGAACCTAGAGAATACCCTGATGAAATGAGATGAAAGGCAACAATGTTTATGGTAGAAAAGTCAAGAACTAAGGACTTTGAATGGGTTAGAGGACACATCAAAGATAGGGTATTAAAGATAATTATGGCCACTTCTTTATTTCATTTAAAATCATTTCAGATGTTAAAATATAGTAAAGGAAACTTTATTATCTCAAAGTCAATAGGTCTTTTAATTAATAGAACTGAAGTGTTAGAAAAAAATGGAGTAATTACTCAGTCATATCACCTCATACTTTAAATCAGAATATTAAAATCCAACAATAAGGTGATTTGAATTTGGTTTTTGCTTTAAGATGGGAGAATACAGAGATAGAAAAATACCAGTTGAGAGGGAGATATTAATGAAAAAAAGAGATAAGGAAATAATCAATTGATAAGATCTCAGAAGTTCCAGAATGGAGGAAATCCCACATCTGATAAAAAGTTCTACTGAAAATTGAAAGGGACCACTCAATGTAGTGTGAAACAATAAATGAAAAAGAAAGGATAGTTGTGTGTATTGGTACATTTGTTGGATTTGGGTAATTTTGGGGGGATGTTATTTTTAGATTGCCCTTTTAAAAGGAAAATTGGAAATAGGATTATTTTCTGGAAATAAATCATGTGGCCACAGGTTCGTAAGTTTGAGAGGAATGGAGACATTGGAAAAATACATGTGCTAAGGAGAATGGGAGAAATATATACTGACATTAGGAGAAGTGTGGGTAGTAGCTGAGAACCCAGTTGAATTTGGAAACTTAGTATATAATAAGGGCAGCACCAGTGTATGAAATTGTGTGACCTTTCTCCCGTGGCATTCAGCAGTTTAGGGGTTTTGCAGGGCTGGCAACCACATTTGTCTAGGTAAGGTTCCCCCCACCATACACACATGAACATGCACACACTCCACCACTACTATTCTACGTGATCAGTGTAAAAGAATACTGTAGTAGAAGTGCTCAGGATACTAACAAAATGGGGGCTGGCTTCTATGCTCAATAAAGAATGAAAACCAACTCTAGAACACTCTGCAGTGTGCTCACAGCTCACCAGCTGGACCTGCACACATAGGCATTACTCACTACGTTTTCAATAGATTGCCATTTTCCTCTGTTCGTTGAATACCATTTATTTGGCTTCTTAGTAGTTGACAATCAAGATTCTCTTCTACCCTGAGTTTTAAAGGTTTTTTTTTTTTAGGTCTAAATGCCTATTTCTTTAAACGTAAATATTTTCTGAGTTTCACTAAATCTACAGATGCTCGTTGACAATCAGGAAGGATAACTATATGGCAAATGTGTCAACTCTAAATTTTAAGGCAGAAGAAAGGAGACAGAAATTCAAAAGACCAGCTGAACACTGGGAAATATATTCTATTCAGTTTAATGTTTAAATTAGCATTTATTGGCTTGTCTTGTTATTTGCCATTTTAGAAAGCAAGTCTCTTAGCTTTTTTCATTTCTTTTATCCTATTTCCCCAATCTTATACATACAGCTAAATGAAATGAAAGGATGCTAGTATTGCACAACTGCTTTAGTTATTCTAAACTAATATACGATTTTTCAAAGGAATAAGCATGTGCCAAATTAGCTGCAGTATTAAGGATCTTGGAAATAAGGACTGTACTGCTCATTATTCTTGGATAAATGTATCAAGGTGAAAAGTTAAAGCAGAAGCAATATATATATATATATTTTTTTTTTTTTCCCTCCACAATGTTTAAGGAAACATTCTTTACCGAAAGAGCACTTCATTCTTCTGTCCTTGTGCTTCTCCTCTCCTTCAGTTCTAATTTTATCTGAAAGCCTCACATTGCATGTCAGAGAGAGTTATTTTGACACAATAAAGCTTGGAAATAAGGACAAGATTAAAATATATAGAATGTACTTTCTAAAACAATAAAGTCCCTCTGCGTAAATAAGCTGAAGTACTTCTTAAAATACTATTAAAGAATACAGTTTTAGGGACGCCTGGGTGGCTCAGTTGGTTAAGCGGCTGCCTTCAGCTCAGGTCATGATCCCAGCGTCCTGGGATCGAGTCCCACATCGGGCTCCTTGCTCGGCAGTGAGCCTGCTTCTCCCTCTGCCTGTGCTAGCTCCTGCGCTCTCTCTCTATCTGACAGATAAATAAATTAAAAAAAAAAAAAAGAATACAGTTTTAGTTGACGAAATGACCTGATGATGATCAAGATGTTTGTTAAAATGTGCTCCCTGGAAATGATCTAGATCTCCCATCAATGCTTTTCACTACTGAATACTTTCAGAAGGGTTATAGTTTTAATAACTGCCATTTTTCACAAGCCTTGAAGTTCTAATATCTAGGACCTTGATATTAGCAGGGACCTAAGAGAGTTTCTTGCTTTCTGATATAAATGTGAAGGTGGAAGCCAGTATTGCATACCTTTTAGATTGCCAGCAGCCCTGGCATAATTATATTTAATATACTTATTTTATACAATGTATGTGTAATGAATGGCACATCTAGAAAATAATTAGCCTTTTTAATGGTAGACTTCTGTGAGCTACTGGCCTAGTTTATCACTTGAGAATATAAAATTTAGCTTGGATTTACTCAAACTAGATAATTATGTGAATCCATGAAACTGTTCTCTGTATGGACTATTCCTGTGGAATGAGAACCCCATATGTTTTATTTTAATTTAAACTTAAATTAAGCTTAAACTAAACTTAAGCCATGGGTCTGTCTAGAGCCAAAGAGAGCATGCACATATTTCACTTCCTTGCATCACACTGTCTCATTCCCTCCCTCTAGCTTTTCAACGGCATCACCTCAGAAATTTGGCCTCTCTCTAGGGCAGCTTTAATCCCTGTGCTTAATGGATTATTCCCATAAGCATATCTATTTTTATGTTTTGCATCAAAAAAAGGTATTTGCATCAAATTAAGGTATGCTTAATGGATTATTCCCATAAGCATATCTATTTTTATGTTTTGCATCAAAAAAAGGTAAAACTTAAATTTCTTGATTTACATGAGTCGCCACTTTCTCTGCTTTCTGTTGCTCTTCAGTGGAATTGTCCACAGCCTGTCTTCAATTTCTTTCCACGCCTATTTCATTGTGAATGCACTCATGTCATAGTTCTCCCTCACCCCGTCACTGAAACTTTCCCCAGTCATCACTGAGATTTATGTTATTAAAACAATAATCAATTCTTAGTACTCATTTTAGTGAGTGCTAGTGAATCAGTTATTAGTACATTTGTCACAGTGGATCTTCTCTTACCCAGGGAGTGTTTTATCACTTGACTTCCAGAAGAACAGTGGCCTGGTTTTCCTCCACTCTCACTAGTTATTCTTTCTTAGTTTTTTAGGGAGTGATTAGGGGGCAGGTTAGGGGGAGGATTAGGAGCTTCCCAACCTGGAGATTTTGGAGTGTCCCAGGGTTTGATTGTTGGACATCTGCTATTTTATCCAGTTTCCTTCCTCTAAAACCTATGCTAATTCTGAAATTTGTGTCTTCAATCAAGACAGGTCCAGCCTCATATATACCTAAATTTATATATCTATATTTATATCTATCTATCTATCTATATGCAGCTCAACATAGCTCTTTTCTTTAAAAAAATATTTTATTTATTAGAGAGAGAGCACATGGAGGAGTTGGGGTGGGGGACAGGGGCAGAGGGAGAGGGAGAATCAGACTTCCTGCTGAGCCCAATGCGGGGGCCCAATGCGGGGTTCAATCTCAGGACCCTGGGATCATGACCTGAGCCGAAGGCAGATGCTTAATGACTGAGCCACCCAGGTACCCTTAACATAGCTCTTTGGATGTCCCAAAACCATATTAAAGTTATGTCTAAACTTAATTCTTTATTTTTTCCCTCTCAAACCTTAACTTCTGCATAGAAAAAAAAGTTTCCATTTTTGCAGTTCTTAAAGCCAGAATCTTTCTTCCTTTTTTTCACTGCACACTTATTTCCCTAAGACAGTATCTCTTTTCTTAAAATGTATCAGAATTCTACTATGTCACTTCTGCCATTACTGTTTCATCCAAGTTAACACTGCCTTGTGCCTGGATTGTATTTATAGCCTCCTGACTGGCTATTAGTCAGTTTTCTGTTTGTTTGTTTGTTTGTTTGTCTTTGCCCACACCTCTCCAGTGTGTTCTTGACACAATAGCCAGAGTGAACTTATTAGAGTCAAATCTGATCAATACCATTCAGTGATGTTCCACCCCACTCTCATGAAAGCCAAGATCCTGTCCTGTCTTGTGATGAATCTGGCCACACAGGCCCCTTCTTTTTGAACACAGTTACTGCCTAACCCTTCACTCACTTCTAAAAACCCACAGGTCTCCGCATGGGGCTTTGCCTTGCCATTCCATCAGGCCTGAGCATCCTCCTCTCAGGAGTTGTCACCTCTCTCCTGTAGTTCCTTCATGGCTTGCTCCTGTGTGTCTGTTGCAGGTATGCCTTCTCTGCCAGGTTTGTGAGATGCTCACTTGACCAGGGCATCTTGCACCTACTTCCCATTCCCATGCTCTGCTTTCTTTTTCTCCATAGCACTTCTCAACCATGGGCTTACTAAATACACTAAATGATTTGCTTCCATTTGTTTGATTCCCCCACTAGAATCTAAGCAGCAGAAGAGCTGGGATAATGTTAGCTATGTTGTTCCCTGCTGCATCCCCAGAACCTAGATCAGGTCCTGGCCTAATAAACATTGTTGAATCTCTCAGGTAATTGTGGCTAGTATTAACGTTTCATCATTCCTCACTACAGGAAAAGTGCAACCGTGGTCTGGGAAGGCCAGGAGGGAGTCTGTTCTTTCATTTAGTGCTGACCATAATAACTAGTCCAGGTGCTGCCTCTTCATGTTTCAGCCTCCGTGATCTGCCTCTGCTCTTGCCGTCTGTGTAGAAATGATTGATTGCTTAGGGCCAGGCTTTTAATATCTACAGCACAGGGTTTTCAGTCTTTTTCTTGCTAACATTATTTCTAGTTCAGATTTTAAGCCCGAGTGTCATCAACTCTGTTCCTAAAAATCTATCAACTCCAATTCTTCCAAGTTTTTAAATCACAGAAATGCAGCAAGAGCTGTGTGTACTCTGGGAGTGCCTGTTCTTCCCCATTATCCTGGAACAACTTCTTTTTTCCTCCTGTTGGATTTTAGTTCTGCACATCTTTATCCCTGTGTATGCCTCTTTCATCTCTCCTGTGACAGCTGGAGGGGGTTTCCATTTTTGGGAAAAGAAAGAAAACATCAGTGGTGAGCCTGACCTGAGAAGAGCTAGCCCATAATGTAAATATCGCAGACCCTGTGCTACTTATTGTTAGCAATATCAAGTATTCTCGTGGGCTCCAATAAACCAGGCTTTTACTCTTTCCTGCCCTAATGTCACATCAGTGTATAAAGAGCAGAGACTGTGCTTTATAAATATGGGCAGAAATAGCGGCTTCCTGCTAGTTATTTAATGTACTTCATTCCATTCTTGCTAGTCTACTGTAAATTTGGATGAGAGGTTATCCTTTGTGTCACTGGCAGACTAATTTGTTTATTTTAGCTGATTGAGGGAAACGGTTTCACCATGTCTGAACTTTTGGCCCTTTGAAAGCATCAGAGCATAGTTACTAAGTGATACAGTTGCCACAGAGCATTTTTGGAGGGTTGTTTTTTTTTTGTTTGTTTGTTTTGTTTTGTTTTGTTTTTGCCTTTCATTTTCTTTCTAGATACCTTATCATCTAATCTAGTTGATGACTCTGGCTCACCACTACTACCCAGGCACCAATAACTCAGGGTTTCCTGGAATTTGAACTCTTCTATACACATAAGGCAGGCCTCCTGTTGCATAGTCAAGGTAGAATGTAAATGGGATAGCAGTAAAACTAGTGTTAGGTTCTCTTTCTGGTCTAAACTGGTGTGACTTGATTGCTGTTTGTTGAAAGGCACTGACAACTTCCCTTTCAATGTCAGCAAGCAGTGCTCTGTTACCATGTGCCAAATCATGTGGTTCCTTCAAGGTTAAACACCTAGTTTGCAGCAAAATGTATGGGCTATAAAAAAGTAATTTTACAAGTATCAGGTTATTTGATTTATACAACCCTTATGTGAAGAAGGCAGAGAACTGAACTCCGTTTTGTAAATAAGAACTCTAAGCTCAGAGAAATTAAGTGCTTGCCAAAGGTGACACAGGCAATAGAGCCATTGAATCAGCCCAAGAACTAAGGTTCTGGGGCTCCAGGACCAATGCTTTGCCAATACTTGGCACCTCATTTCTTATCATGCTTCTCACGTGTCACTAGACATTTTATTATATTAAAAAGTTTAAGATACAGATGTAGTGAAAAGAAGGGCCATCTGTACCCCAGTGTTCATAGCAGCAATGGCCACGGTCACCAAACTGTGGAAAGAACCAAGATGCCCTTCAATAGACGAATGGATAAGGAATATGTGGTCCATATACACTATGGAGTATTATGTCTCCATCAGAAAGGATGAATACCCAACTTCTGTATCAACATGGGCAGGACTGGGAGAGATTATGCTGAGTGAAATAAGTCAAGCAGAGAGAGTCAATTATCATATGGTTTCACTTATTTGTGGAGCATAACAAATAACACAGAGGACATGGGGAGATGGAAAGGAGAAGGGAGTTGAGGGAAATTGGAAGGGGAGTTGAACCATGAGAGACTACGGACTCTGAAAAACATTCTGAGGGTTTTTAAGGGGCGGGGGGATGGGAGGTTGGGGGAGCCAGGTGGTGGGTTTTATGGAGGGCACGCATTGCATGGAGCACTGGGTGTGGTGCATAAACATGAATTCTGTTATACTGAAAAGAAATTAAATAAATAAAAAAATTAAAAAAAAGTTTTGTTGATCAATAATATCTCTGGAAATGTTGAAGAAACATAGCTATGAACTGAAGTGATGAAATTAAATCATTTAGGAAAGTGATACATCACAAAATAGATATTTTTTGAAAAGATGTTTTCTCTCTCCTGAATACAGAAATATAATGTCATTACTGTTTAGCCCTTAAGATAGTTTACTGTGTTTTCCCCCCAACTGTGTCTCCTTCATCTTTATTGTTTCTCCAGCTATAATGTGATTTTCTGGAAGATATGGGTGATATCTTTTATTTGTATGTATTACTAATGGTTTATACTTGGTGTATAGTGTGACTACAGGATTGATTATTGATGATGGAATGTATTTTCATTTTTAAGGTTCTCTGAACCTTCCCCTTACAAAACTATAAATGTTATTTTGGACTATGATTCAGTGAGAAGATTCATTTATGGAGGGTAGAGAGCTATAATAAAGATGACAGAAATTTTAGTAAATGTGAAAAGAGTACATCCAACTAAAACTCTTTGTTTAAAATTGAATTATAGTTGACATATAATATTATATTGATTTCATTGTGTAACACATCCATTTAACAATTATATCCATTACATATGCTTACTCAATAAGCATAGTTACTATCTGTACCATACAGTTATCAGAGTAATTATTAACTGTGTTCCAACGCTGTACTTACATTCCCTGTGACTTACTGATTTTCTAACTGGACGTTTGTACATCTTAATCCCATTTACCAATTTTACCCATCCCTCGCCCTCCTCCCCTCTGGAAAGTACTCGTTTTTTCTCTGTATTTGTGAGTCTATTTCTCTTTTGTTTTTGCTGTTTATTTGCTTGTTCATTTGTTCTGTTTTTTAGAATCCACACAAGTGAAATAATATGTTGTCTTTTTCTCTCAGTTATTTCACTTAGCATAATATTTTCTAGGTCCACCCATGTTGTTCCAAATGGCAAGATTTAATTCCTTTTTATGGCTGAGTAATATTCTATTGTGTATATGTACCACATCTTCTTTATCTGGCATCTCTTGACAGACCCTTAGGGTGCTTCCATATCTTGGATATTGTAAGTAATGCTGCAATAAACATAGGGGTGCATGTATTTTTTTTTGAATGAGTGTTTTCAAATAACCCCATTAAAAATAGAGAAACTGAACCTTCCAAAGAAGACATCCAGATGGCCAATAGACACATGAAAAGATACTCAACATCATTCATCATCAGGGAAATACAAGTCAAAACCACAGAGAGCTATCACCTCATACTTGTTAGAATGGCCAGCATCAAAAATATAAGAAATAACCAGTGTTGGTGAGGATGTGGCGAAAAGGGAACTCTCCTGCACTGTTGGTGGGAATGTATATTGTTGCAACTACTATGGAAGATAGTATATGGAAATTCTTCAAAAAACTAACACTAGAAGTAACATATAGTCCAGTAATTTCACTTCTGCTATTTACCCAAGGAAAATGAAAACACTAAAAACTCCAAATCATTAAAGAAATTGATGTAAAAAAAGAGAAATGACTTGGAAAATTTGGTATCGACCATTTCTCTCTGGCATATTGGGATATTTTTGCAGTCAAATGCTCTACCACTGAGCTATACCCCCAATATTGGGTTATTTTTGGTACAAATGCAGTATTTGTAACATGAACAGCCATTAAGTCCAACTATAAAAAAAATCATTATTTTAAAATGTATCTTAGTACAATTTTCACCTTTGTTGTAGAAAGAAATCCAAGACCATTGGGAGGACTGCTCAGTTCTTCTGTTGGTTTTCTGTAAGACTTGTTCAGATTTCAATTCTTAAAATTGTTTAAGAGATTATGTACATTACTTCTTCCAAATTTGGCAAATTTGAACATTATTTGTATACTAGAATGAAAGTTACCATATGACCCAACTATTCCACTACCAAGTGTTTACCCAAGAGAAATGAAAATCTATCTAAACAAAACCTTATACAAAATGTTTTTAGCAATATTATTTATAGTCAACAGGTGGGAACAAGCCAAATCCCCATCAACAGCCTAGTGGATAAATGAATTGTGGTATATCCCCCATATTGGAATATTATACAGCCACAAAAAGGAGTGAGGTACTGATACTGCTACAACACAGGTGAACCTTGGCAATGTTATGCTGCATGAGAGAAGTTGTTACAAAAGACAACATTTTATATGATCCCATGCATATGAAATGCCAAGAATAGGCAAAATAATAAAGACAGAATTCAGATTAATGGTTGTCAGGATCTGGTGGGGTGGGAGAATGAGGAATAATTACTTAAAGTTATGAGGTTCTCTTTTAGTGTGACAAAAATGCTGTGAAATTAGATTGTGGTAATGGTTGCACAAGTCCATGAATATACTAAAGATCACCAAATTGCACTTGTAAAACATGAATTTAAAGATCCACAAATTATATCTCAATAAAACTGAATGTAAAAATAATGCAGTGCATTTTATATTTGTTTAAAATAAAGGGCAAGGGGCACCTGGGTGGCTCAGTAGGTTAAGCCTCTGCCTTCGGCTCAGGTCATGATCTCAGGGTCCTTGGATTGAGTCCCGAGTCGGGCTCTCTGCTCAGCGGGGAGCCTGCTTCCTCTTCTCTCTCTGTCTGCCTCTCTGCCTACTTCTGATCTCTCTCTGCCAAATAATTTAAAAATTAAAAAAAAAATAAAGGGCAAATAAATTATTCCTTCTTTTTTTAAATTTTATTTATTTATTTGATAGACAGAGATGACAAATAGGCAGAGAGGCAGCAGAGAGCCCAATGTGGGGCACCATCACAGGACCCTGAGACCATGACTTGAGCTGAAGGCAGAGGCTTTAACCCACTGAGCCACCCAGGCACCCCTAAATTATTTCTTCTTAATGCTTAAAATATAAATGTTACCTACTGGAGATTAAAGGTGGTTTTTATTTTTTTTAACCTCCCAAACAACTGAAGTGGCTTTATGGGAAAAATAGATGCTTTAGAAAAATCTTCATGGAATCTAGCAATATTTACCAAATTTTTTTTTTTTGCTAAGTACTTGAACAAAAAAAATCATTTTATTTAATTTAAAAGATAAATTTAAAATTTAAGGGTAAAGAATACATTTCAAAGTTTTGATGTAATTATCATGGAAATGTTTATTGTCTTGTTTTAATTAAAAAGCATGATTATCGTGTGAAATTTATTTTCTTCTCTTAAAGAATAATTTTATATAGAAGATAGATGTTTTTATTACTGGAATTACTTGATATTTTACATTTTTTCCCCTGCAAGTGGAGCCACCCTTATATATATTAGAACACTGTACTAATGCCTCCATAGGGGATAAAAGTGATTTGGCCATTTTCTTTCTGGAAAATGTCCAAATGAAAATTGCTTGCTCACTTGGCATTATCAGTTAGAATTAAGTCATGCTTCCAGGTGTCACCATCCTGTTCCCTAGAGTCTGGTCCTGATCCAGAACAATCCAGGGGAAGTGAATTTCACTGTGGTTGATATAGGGTTATTGCTTTAGCTAAAAGACTTTGCCAAGGATCCAAAATTATGCTAGGCCTTTATTTCCTGTCAGATCTGCAAAATTTGCAAAAGAGTACACATTATGACAGTGTTTAACAGCATATACATGAGGGCCATGTACTACCAAGGACATTATTTGATGTTCTTTAACCTCAATTTGTGGTCTTTTATTAATGCTTTTTGTAAGGGTTAAATGTGATAATGTACACAAAGCTTTAGAATAATAACTTAAGTAGTTGTAATAGGGATAATACAACTGCTTAAATTGTGTCCTCTTTTCTGCTCCATTTATTTTGTTTATACTGAGCCAGTTTCACACTAAGTGAGAATTACTAACTTTGAACTGTTTATTCTGGAATTCCTAGTAAATTAGGGGAAATTTTTGGAAATATTTGTCACTTTAAATACTTATATCAAAGGCTGGTGGTTTCCCACATCCCAGCAGAGAAAGACAATGGCAAGTCATGTTTACTAAGAATTAAGATTTTTTTCAGGATCCAGAGGATAAGCTCTTAATATAATTCTGCCATGGATATTGTGCTTACCTGCCCAATACCTCCTTCTCCTTCCTTTTTAATGCTCTCAATACCTCCCCTGCCCCGCTAATGCTTGGTGAAGCAGACTCAATCTTGACTGGACAAAAAGACAGATTGCTCCATCCTAACATCCTAACCGGTGGCAATATTTGCTATTGGCATGTGACCTCATGTGTTTCAATAATGTCTATGTAGAAATGTCTGGAGCTATTAGAGAAACAAATAAATTTCCTTTTTCTCCTGAAATACCTTACAGAAGAAAGCCTCTGTCTGTCCTTGGAAGTAGATGAAGGAGCAAATAGCCATATAGCTACTTAGAACTAAAAAGGGAGCCAGCATTAGAAGAAACCTGGTATCACATGATATGGAGCAGAAGAAATAATTGAAATTGGAATCTTTATGGCATTATTGCACTGCTGAACTAAATCATAAATGAAGCCTCCTTGCCCATTTGCTTTCCATTATTTGAGCCAATAAATTTGCTTTATTGTATAGCCAGATAGAATTATATTTTTTAGATTTGTTTTGTTTCTTGCAACAGAAAATATACTGAAACACCACAGTGTCATATGTATTTTTTCTATTTCTGATATGAACACTTAGATATAGTCGAGTGTCAAAAATCTCTCTCTTCAAACTGTTACTCATAATAATGAAAGCATACATTAAAACAAAAAAGAAAAATTTACATCTAAACTGGGGAACAAAATGATATAGGACATAGTGTCCTTATCATTATGAGTGTTAGAGAAATACAAAGAAAATCTTACTTTATTTTGCAAAATGCAGTGAATAATTTCAAGAATGATAAAAATTACTAATTTTTAGTAAACGATTTTATATTATGTCATGATAATGTGTCTTACATATTACCTTTAATTGAATGTATGCATCATAATTTTTTTTCAAATTTCCTGTGATGTTTTTCATCTTTGAAAAAAGAATAAAGATTATTTAAATATAATGGCATAGTCTACAGCTTTTGCTATAAAAATGAAAATGATTAACCATGTGATTGTATATTTAATATAATACATTTTTAAAAATAGAACTCAAGTAGCTTTTTATCTAAAATAAACTGAAAATGTGACATAAAGATTGTGGTATATGTATAAATATAAAATAGTCTACCTATTGCATCATTTTTGAAGTAGGATATATATCTTAGTTAAGATACAGATGATGAATATTTAAAACTCAGACATAAAACAGGACATGAAATAGAATTAGATTTGATGATGTGTCTTGGATATTTTGCTAATATTCCATGGGTCCCTGAGGCTATATTCCTTGTTTCTTAGGTTGGGTTAGGTTAGGAGCTGTCCTCCAGCTCCCTGTTTTATCTTCTGTCATCAACTCAAAAGTTGAGCTCATCCAGAGGTTCTTATTTTTATTTTATTTTTCATTTCCATCACTTCTGTTTTTTAAACTTATTTTTCTTTGTTGAATTTTTTTTCATTCATTTCAAGAGAATTTGAATTTGCTTGCTGAAACATTTCCATGATGATTGCTTTAAAATTCTTGTCAGGTTACAATATGTGTGATTCATCTCATTGTCAGTGTTAGAGAATAGTCTTTTAACTTTCCAATTGTGATCTTCTTGGTTCTTGGTATGACATATAATTTTTTTTTATTGTATTCTGTCTTTTTGCTGAACATCTTATGAAACTCTGAATCTTATTTAAGGGTTTTTTGGTTTTTTTTTGTTGTTGTTGTTGTTTGTTTTTGTTTTGTTTTGTTTTTCTTTTTAGCAGGCATTCACTCTATTTAGATTTAGCAGCATATAGGTTCTGTCCTAATTTTGTAGACTGACTGGTATCATTGGCTGTTACATTTTTTAACCCTGTGTGCTACTATTTCAGTTTCAATAGTTTATTTTGTGTCACTTGAGTATCCACTGGTCCCTTCTGGTACTGCTTGAATGGACAAAAGAAGTTGCCCAGGCTAGGCCCTTGAGTGCCACTAAATGGGGAAAGGGATCCCTTGCCTAGTGGTGACTCTGAGCATTTCCAGGCTAATAACTGTTGTGTAAAGATATCCCTTTAATTACAGAGGAAGTAGGGTGGATGGAGATCACCTCTCAAGAGGATACTTGTTGGGGCAGGGTTTCCCTTGTGGGTCTTTCTCACAGTGTAGTGTCTCTGGGTAGGAGGAAGTAGCCTCAGGTCATAGGGAACATACTGGCTTCCCAGGCTGGACACATTTTGTAGCTCCATGCTTCTGCTGATGACCTTGGCTGGATGACGATGACCTCTAGGTGGGAGGGAAGAGTCAGGCCAGGGAAGGAGGCCATCTCCATTGGCCACTTACTGTCACATGGCTTCTGATTTTCACCAGTTTTCCCCAACATATTTGTGCTCGTGGGACTCCCTTTCTATGCTAGAGGAGCATGTGAGCCTGCCTGGTCTGCTTTTGTTTTTATATGGAGGGTCAGGAAATGCTGGGCCTGAACGTCCTTCCTCTGATGAGTGGGGGTGCTGAATGACACCTCCCTTCTGAGCTTCTCTTCCAGTCCTGGGGCCTCTAATCAACTCTCCCTCATTTTCTACCGTTTAGAGCTCTCTTTTGGTTGTCTTCTTGCAATTTGTCCCAGAGTCTGTCATTGCACTGGCCAGGAGGAGCCGGGAGAGATCGTCTTCACCGTTTTGTCCAGACTGGGAAATACTGTGTGTGTGTGTGTGTGTGTGTGTGTGTGTGTGTGTGTGTGTTATTTTTTGTTCTGTTTTGTTTTGTTTTACTTTTTTCGGTGATACTGCATTCTCTAGAGAGGAAAATAAATTAACAATATTTATCTACTGAAGGAGCTGAGAGTTGACTAGACAAAATTTTAAAGGTGAAAAAGTGATAACTATGTAATATATATGGATAGTTCTATGAATGGGTTTTATATCTGTCATCGGGTAGACCATGACTGGTTCCTGAATGATGATAATTCTGTAGGATTCCAGAGAAGAGAAACATTACAGTGAGCTAATGGGTGGGAGAATTTTACTGAGTCCAGTTCCAGATTTCCTCAATAAGAAATTTAGAGGGACAGAGAAGAATTTCCAGGATTATATATCAAAATAATATTTCTGTGTAGAATGCAATACTTTGTGTTTTAGAGTAAGAACTCTAGAGTCAGATTTCTGGATTAGAATACTCACTCTTCTCCTAACAACTAAGTGACACCAAGAAAGTTACCAAACTGTACAGTTTTATCATAGGAAAATGAGCGAGTAATAGGACCTGTGTCAAAGGGATGTTTGAAGGATTAGATGAGCAAATATGTGCCCATTTCTTAAAGGCAATGTCTGGACAAGTACTTGATGCTTGTTCTCTTCTGTTATTAGACATATCCTGTGGGAACTATTTCTTTTCTTAGCAGTCAGGTCCAATTTTCCAGTTTCTCTTCTTATGTGAAGTTCATTATTGTGGGCTGTTTGTTTTTTGTTTGTTTGTTTGTTTCAGTCATCCCAGATGTGGTTTGTGGCTGCATGGATGGATGGATGGAGAAACAAAGAAAAATTTCATCATACTTATAGTGGCTAATGCTAGAGAATGCTATGCTGATTTAATTCTACCTGTAGCTAATCCCAGGAAATCAAACGATCTGTCAACCACCTGTTGTGTCATACTGATTTTTTAGAATAAGTGAATTAGAGTCCTCATAAGATTTATAAATGATTATGCTAAGATGTATTGCTTAATGCATGCTCTGTGTTATTTAGGGCTTGTCTGTAGTTGCAAAGTTAAATCACTATGTTGGAGGCATCATTGTATTTCCTCACAACATGTGAACAGTCATTTCAAGTAATTTTGAGTAATTTTAATTTTCATTCTTACTCTCACAATTTTCCTCTTATGGTGACATGACTTCTCTGTTGGTGCTTCAATTAATTACTAATTTGTTACAATTTAATTCACTTCTATCAAATCTTAGATTTTCCATGATTATTTGTAAGGAAAATACATGTGCTTATTTGAGAAGTTGGTAAGCTGCCAGATTGTCATTTCTGGTCTCCTCTGCACACTAATTCTGTACGATTTGCATGCTAGTTGACTGGGAACTGATTTTTATATAACACATAGCCCCCACTTAAAATGTATAATTTAATGTCAGTGTCCATGCTTTTTAAAATTTTAGTTTTAATATTGGGAATATCTTATTGTTCATGGGACACAAATTCTAATATGAATACTACTCTAGCTGAAGGAACTGTTGGGTATACTTGGACTACATTTCCTTTTGGTCTAAGAAGCATGGGAATGTACTTTGGCATATGTTTTGCTTACGTTTGTCAGAAACACATGCTAAAGGAAGAAGGTCTATAATCTGAGAATGAGCCCAAGCATTTTTGCTTGTGGATTTAGTGGTGACATTTTATCTTACTATGCTCTACGGTTTGAGACCAAGTCTTGCCACAGCCATTGTCTCTTTATTTGTCTGGAGTAACATATTTAAATTTTTGTTTTGATTGTTGTCAATCTTCCAAAATCAAATATAGTTTCTTTTGAACTCTTGTACAAAATCTTGCTAGGTGCTAATTATCATTTTCTCAAATAAGATTACATATAATGCTGGCACTCTATCATATTATTTATCTCTTGAACCTCCTCTTTTTTCCCCCCTTTTCATAAAGACTTCTTAATTGAGCCTACTTTCTTGGTAAATTTTGTCAATTTGTTGATTTTAAAAGAAATTTTTTAACATGTATAAAAGTAAATCTTAATAGTTACTAATTCTCCCAATACTAGTTTGGAATTATGTCTACTCACTACTTAAATGTAGTAAATATTATGTTCAATTATGTCAGGAATTATTCTATTATTAATAGAATAATTATTCTATTATTAATAGAATAATCTATTGAATCCTCGTAGAGTCTCATGAGATCTTTTCCACATTTGATAGATGAGGAAAATGAAGCACAGAGAGTTTTAGGAGCTTGCCTGTGATCACACAGTTAGTAAGGGGTATCCTTGTGTAGTTTAGTAGTTTTACCAATCCTTATGTGTTTCACTAATGTTTAGAGTGATAAGTCCATCAAATTCCTAACTTCAAAAGACAACATCTGAATGTATCATATGATTACCAATACATATATATAACAAATAATTTATCCTAGAGAATCACCAATATAGATTTTTTTCTTTTTGAAGAATAAGACATTTACTAGGTGAACATGAAGAATGCATTATCTTAAAATCTGAGAGGCTCCCTTAAGTGGTAGGTTTATATATATGTGTATGTATATACACACACACACACACACACACACATATATATATATATATATATATATAGTAAATATACACACACTTGGTAAAAAACTTTCCCATACAGAATCAATGTTTTGGCTGCTTAGGAAACCTCAACTCATATTCTATCAACCACAGTTTTCAATAGAGAAGCTACCATCTTTTAGGTATGATTTTTTATTATAAGATGACGTTTGGTTCTAGGTTTCCTAGTGGGGAGTAGAGGGAAGATGCTGGTGTCTGTGAACTGAGAGACTAGTTAACTGGTTGCCCTTAGCTAGGGCATAGGCCTCTTTCAGACAATTCCATTTTTTGGCAGTTAGAGGGCAAAACGGTAACCTGTTTTGCTGTATTTCAAATTCCATTGCTCTCTTCAGTGGAAGTAGAGTAGTGTCATTTTCTTTATATTTTATTTCTTCATGTTGTCACACTGCAGCTCATTCATTTTAATAATAGTGAAATATTTCCCTAAATCAATAATATATATGCCACTTGACATGCTGAATATGAAGAAAATAGAGACAAATTTAAATTATTTCTGTCATATGTCTGGTTTGTCCTTTTAAATGCAGGGCTAGGTGTATCTATGTGACTGCATAAGCATTGCCTTGAAATGGGATAGCCTCCACATTAAATAATGAGTGCACTCTTTACATATGGCTTATTGAATCAGTCTGATCACATTATTGACAGGCTGGAAAACCAAAAAGACTGTAAAGGATGTATAATCTGGCAGACATAATTTTGAATTCCTGCTCTGACACTTTAAACTTTTTTACATTTAACAAATAAAGAAAACTTTCTAAATCACAGTTATTAAATGAGATTAAAATACTAATGTTTAAGGAGTTTTGAAAGATTAAAAACAATGTTTTGAAGAGCCAGACATTTGTACATGATACTCAGTCTTAGTCTTATGCTGGAATACCCCATGAACCCTCCCATATTTCTAAGAGCAAATATTTCTTTTTTTCTTTTTTTTTTTAAGATTTTATTTATTTATCAGAGAGAGAGCGGGAGCGAGCACAGGCAGACAGAATGGCAGGCAGAGGCAGAGGGAGAAGCAGGCTCCCCGCTGAGCAAGGAGCCCGATGTGGGACTCGATCCCAGGACGCTGGGATCATGACCTGAGCCGAAGGCAGCCGCTTAACCAACTGAGCCACCCAGGCGTCCCTAATAGCAAATATTTCTAACTTTCCCCCAAGATCTATAACAACTCAGAATTTTGAGGGCTTTGATAGATTTACTCAAGTTTAAACTATTTTTTTACGCTGCTAAGCATTCCTTTCCTGACAGCAAAATGTTAAACCTGGTGCTTTCCGGTTTTACTGTGTGTGTGTGTGTGTGTGTGTGTGTGTGTGTGTGTGTGTGTGTGT
>ML108377.1:73828-100567 GCA_003697995.1 Taxidea taxus jeffersonii
GTGTGTGTGTGTGTGTGTGTGTGTGTGTGTGTGTGTGTGTGTGTGTGATTCCAGTCTATTGCCCCAAGGCTAGAAAAGATCTTTTGAGCATTTCTGGTCCTTTTATGTTTCTTTTAGGAATTGTGCTATTAAATCTTAGCACATTTTTGGACAGGGATTGTCAATTCCTTGATGCCACATGAAGAGGAATATATTTTGTGAAATCACCCTGTTTTCTGACACTGAAAGATGGACAGGTTGCTGACTTAGCACCTGGTGCTGAGAATACAGAGGTGAGCAGAGATAGTAGATATAGCCCTCCTGGACCTTGTGTTCTGATAAAGGTGGCAAATTCTTAAATTGCAATAAAATGTAGTGATTCTTTTTTTGAGAATAGATTTATAGTGGAAATACTTCTTTTCATTGCCTCTTTGTTAGGATCATGTTGTGGCCCCCAAAGTCTTCCCCAAGTAGGACTTTGAATGTAATGGATTCAGGTTGTTGCACCATAAAAATAACATCAAATATACTTGTGGTGAAAGGTTAGGTGAAATTGGCAGAAGATGAAATATTTCCATACACACATTAATTTTACCTAAAAGGGGAGTCTTTCATTAAATAAAATTTTACTGCTTACATGTTACAACCATACTGTCCTTTTTCTGGGTATGTCGTCTGGATCCCATTTTTTGTTTGCTTATCCTTATGCAGGAAAGTGCAACAGAGGCTGTTAGTTGGAGTGTTTGTGTATTAAAAGTGGACTGTGTTGTAAGGAAAAGGAGTCCTGCTGCACACATATAAATTACTTTCACTATCTTGTGTGCATCCAGAGTTATACTGTGGGTACTGGGCTGCAAAGTTGATGAACCACAAAAATGATGAAACATGCAGGGTCTTGGTATTAATTCCTTACCTTTGTACAAACTTTAAAATTTCAGACAGACTATCTATTGATTAATGTCTCATCTAGTTGCAGCGACTCTGAGGTTGAGAGGTCATACTATTAAACTTACTGGAATGTAGGCCATGCTTTAAAATGTAGGTTGTGTCATTATTCCAATATGGTGAGGTCGGCACATCAGGAGATATTGTTATTGAAGTGATAGTTTGTGGATCAGTTTCCAAGAAGAAGGGATACAACACCTCATGGGAGTTCACGTGGAAGAGTACCAGGTCCAGTAACAAAGTAGAGGACGAGGGTCCAACTATGAGCAAGAGACTTTATTTTGGTTTCTATGGGAAATGACAACTGAAGCAGGATAAACAGGTTTAGATTAATAGTATAAAACTTTAAATGCATTTAACCTATTTCCCTGAGGAAATTAGAGAAAGAATAAACGTGGGCCCAGAGTTTTCACAGGTACCCATGCTGAGAGAGGACAAACCTGAAACCTGAAAAATTTGCTCTGGAGGAGGAATTCCAGAGTTGCAGGGTGGTGAGGACTCAGTTAACTCAGTCTTCCTCTAAAGTGACAAAAATATGACAAAACATCTAAAATCAATCATGTCACAAATTGGGCAATTAACCAAGCCTACAAAATGAACCAAAGATCATTTATCCAGCAGAAAATATTGACCTACAATGTGACAACAGGCTCTGTGATGTTTCAACTTGGGGCTGTTCCCATCGTTCTCACAGCTGCACACAAAGACCAGTTCAGTGCTATAGTAACCAAAAGCCAGAATCATTGCAGATGATGGAGAGATGTGACTATTTTTACAGTTCCACTAAAGCACCATCCTTTGGGAAGCCTGGGTGCTCAGTTGATTAAGCATCTGCCTTCAACTCACGTCAGAATCCCAGGGTCCTGGGATTGAGTCCCACATCTGGTTCCTTGCTCAGAGAGGAGCCTGCTTCTCCCTCTGCCCTGCTGCTACCCTACTAGTGCTCACTCTCACTCTCTCTCTTTCTCTCACAAATCAATAAAATCTTAAAAAAATAAAACACCATCTCAGGGCACAATCAATATATTGTTCAAATTTGCAGTTCTTTGGAAAATCTCAGAATATGGTAGCTATTTGATTTGACTCAGAGCTCAGCTCAGAGTGGGGACATAAAAATGTCTTACCCCATATTACTACAGAAATGACAGAAAACTGCTGGCAACATGCTAGATACTTAAGGCTTCCATTCAGTTGGGGCAAACAAGAGTCTGGCTATGAATTTAAAAGGAAACAGAACCAAAAGACAGCTGACAGAATGGGAGAAGATATTTGCAAATTACATAACAAATAATGGGCTAGTATCCAAATCTACAAAGAACTTTAACTTAACACCCAGAGAACAAATAATCCAATCAAGAAATGGGCAGAAGACATGAACAGACATTTTTGCAAAGAAGACATCCAAATGGCCAATAGATAGATGAAAAAGTGCTCAATCAACATCAGGGAAATGCAAGTTAAAACCCCAATGAGATAGCACCTCACACCAGTCAGAATGACTAAAATTAACAAGTCAGGAAAGTTATTGGTGAGGATGCAGAGAAAGAGGAATCTTCCTACACTGTTGGTGGGAATGCAAGTTGGTGCAGCTACTCTGGAAAAGAGTATGGAATTTCCTCAAAAAGTTGAAATTAGAGCTACTGTATGACCCAGCAATTTCACTACTGGATATTTACCCCAAAGATACAAATGTAGTGATCTGAAGGGGCGCCTGCACCCTAATTTTATAGCAGCAATGTCCACAATAACCAAACTGTGGAAAGAGCCCAAATATTCACTGACAGAAGAATGGATGAAGAAGAATGCATAAATGATCAATAGATTATTACACAGCCATAAAAAATGAAACCTTGCCATTTGAAATAACTTGGATGGCACCAGAGGGTATTATGCTAAGGGAAATGAGTCAATCAGAGAAAGACAATTATTGTATGATCTCACTGATATGTGGAATTTAAGAAACAAGGCAGAGGATCATAAGGGAAGAGAAGAAAAAATGAAAAATATGAAACCAGAGTGATACAAACCATAAGAGACTCTTAATCTCAGGAAACAAACTGAGGGTTGCTGGAGGGGAGGAGAGTGGGGGTAGGGTAACCAGGTGAGGACATTGGGAAGGGTATGTGTTGTAATGAGCACCAGGTATTATATAAGACAGATTAATCACAGACTTGTACCCCTGAAACAAATAATACATTATAATGAATTTAAGTTAAATTTAAATAAAAAATAAATAAAAACTCAACAATAAACAAACAAAAAAGAAATCACATGAACTATACAATGATAAGGACCTCAAAGAAGCTTTGATAGGTGTCTGAAAGTATGTGTCTATGTACAAGGAAGATCTGAGAAAGAAGGCACCAGTCACTCGATGTTGGATTACCTTGAAGCCCTGTAGAAGCAGGAAATGAGAGCTACAGCTATCTTATAGGTTGTCTGAAGTTGAAATGGATGTTCTTACACACAGATCCTCATGGCAAAGGATGGAAAAATACAGACAAGGCACCTAAGGAAATCCAACCAATCATTGATTGATCCCTAATCATAATGACCAAGGTATGGTTCTTAGGAAACTGAGCTTAAAAATAATAACAAGAATTTAAAAACAATGGTAGTGGAGATCTCAATGGCCATAAACTATAGGAAATACAGACTCTGTATTAAATTAGTCCAGGAGTTACTAAACAAATAATAATGACAGCAAGATACCTTGCAAAGAGGTGCAGCGTGGAAGAATCTGACAGCAGAGTAGTTATGATAGGTCCAGTTTTCAACAACAATAACAAGATTATGAGGGATGCCTGGGTGGCTCAGTGGGTTAAGATGCTGCTTTCAGCTCAGGTCATGATCCCAGGGTCCTGGGATCGAGTCCCACACTGGGCTCCTTGCTTGGCAGGGAGCCTGCTTCTCTCTCTGTCTCTGTATCTTTCTCTCTCTTACAAATAAATAAATAAAATCCTTTAAAAAATTATGAAACAGGTAAAAGAAAAAAAACACACACACACACACACAGAAAAGTGTGTCATATGCACAAGGGAAAGAAGGGAGCCAAAAAAAAAAAAATCCTGAAGGAGCACAGATTTGGGACTTAGTAGAAACAGACTAGGTTATAAAATAGAAGGATAGATAAAACATAAAATGTATAGTTTAACCAGTGGAGCTGGAATAACAATGCTAATATCAGACAAAATACAAAATATGAGAGACTGTGGACTCTGAGAAACAAACTGAGGGTTTTGGAGGGGAGGGGGGTGCGGGGTTGGGTGAACCTGGTGGTGGGTATTAAGGAGGGCATGCATTGCATGGAGCCTGGGTGTGGTGCATAAACAATGAATTCTGGAACCCTGAAAAGAAGTAAAATAAAATAAAATGGAAAAATAAATACTGTAGCATTGTATGAGCAAGATTCACTGTAATCTTAAGAAAAAAGATGCTAGCAGGGTTTTTATATGGCAAGCTGCTCATAAAATTTGTATAAAGTGGCAATGACTCAGAATAGTCAAAATAATTTTAAGAAAGAATATTATTGGAGGATTCATTTTCCTGATTTCAAAAAACTTACTGGAAAGCTACAGTAATAAAGATATTGAAGTATTGGCAAATGGATAGACATCTAGATCACTGGAACATAATTGAGATTCCAGAACTAGACACTCACATTTATTCTCAATTGATTTATGACAATAGTGATCACTCAATAAGGAGAGAATAGTCTTGTTAACAGATAGGGCTGGCACAACAGGATATCTACATGCAAAGAATGAGTTTGGGCCCCCACCTTTTAACATAGTCAAAAATCAACTCAAGACGAACTTTAGACCTAAATGTAAGAGCTAAAACAATCTAGCCAGAAGGAAATACACAAGTAAACTTCAGTTACTATGTATTAGAGAATGTGTTTTTACATATGACACCAGAAGCAAGAACAACAAAAGAAAAAAAATAGATAAACTGGACATCATCAGAATTAAAACTTTATGTCAAAGGGCACCATAAGGAAAGTGAAAAACAATGCATAGAATGTTTTCAAATTATATATTTGGTAAGGTTTTAGTACCTAGACTATAAAGAGCTCTTATAACTTAACAGCAAAAAGATAACCCAATTTTCAAATAGGAAAGGATTTTACTATATGTATCTCCAAAGACAATAAAATAAGCACATAAAAAGATGCTCAACCTCAGTTGTCCTTTAGTAAATGTAAATGGAAAGGATGTTGAGATACCACTTCCCACCCAGTAAGATGGCTGGAATCCAAGAGACAGAAAAGAATAAGTATTGACCAGTATGTGGAGAAAACAAACCTCTTAGCTATTTCTGTTGAAGATGTAGCCTGGTGAAAGCCTCGGTAGAAAACAGCTGGCATTCCTCCTTGCAAATGCAAACTTGGAGCCACCATATGATTGAGCAGTTCCATGACAGGTTACATATCCAAGAGAAATGGAGACATATGTCCATGATGGTTCATAGCCATATTCTACTTAATATCCCTAAAGTGGACACATCATAAAAGTTTATCAACTGATGAATGGATAAAAAAATCCATTCATGGTATATCTATACAATGGAATAATTTTTAGTGATGTAAAATAATGGAATACATGTTACAACATCGATGGCATATGGAAACATGTTAGCTGAAAGGAGGTAGTCACATAAGAGCACATATTGTATAATTTCATTTATTTTAATATCCAGAATAGGCAAATACTTAGAGACACCAAATAGATTAATAACTGATAAGGTTGAGTCTGGTGGAAGGATGAGGGGAAAACAGAAAAGAGGAATGCCTGATGGTGTGTATGGGGCTTCTTCTTGGGATACTGAAAAAGTCCTAAAATTAGTTTGTGGTAATGTTTGCACAACCCTGTGAATATATAAAAAAAGGCTAAAGTGAATACGTTGAATGGGTGACTTTTATCTCAATAAAGCTTAAGAAAAAGTTTCCATTGTCTCTCTGATAGATTTGAGGAAAATTATGTAGTTCTCTTATTTGATAAGATTCTCAGTCTTCAGAAAGAATAGTTACATAGATAATATGCTTATAAACACAATAAATATAAATGAGTGTGCAGAGGTTTGTGTAATGAATGTGTTGTACACTTTAAGATGGAGGAAGAATAGTCTGTTTGTTGAGTGAAATCCAAAGAACCTGCTTTTACACTTTCTACTTATTCTCAGCCAAATTTTAGTTTAACTTGCCTTCTGTAGCTGGAAAATTTTTATCTGGGCCATTCATTTATCCCTTTATCATCCACTTATGCATCTGTTTGTTCATCCTTCCACCCCTGGATCCATTCAACACACTTTATGAACCCCTTAAATCAAAGGAAGAGAGTTCTGGATGTGTCTTATACATTCAGTAAAAACATAAACAACAGAATCTCTCAAAATACACAAGGATATATTAAGAATAGATAGCAATATGATAATAAGGAGATGATTTTGAGGCATTGGAACTTGGAATACAACTGCACAGATATTTGATGGACTTTAATCCATGTTGAGATTCAATTGTGTGTAATGCCTTATGCACAGGGGTACCAAATATTCCAAGAGAGATAAAGGTGTTCTCTAAACATGGTTGTTATTTTGCCCCACCAGTCAAATTGAGAAACTATGAAAACAATGTGATTGAGGAAATAACAAATGGTAATTTGGCAGTAGAATGCATGATCACTTATACTGCTAATCTGTAAAAAAGATGAAAAAGAAATCAGGTCTACATATCACTACACTTTGCCATTTAATATAGGATTCCTCTTCTTAAATAGCACTTAACAGGGCAATCTCTTGCTCATTGACAAATCTGAAATCCCAAAGGAAGATATTAATTTGATGGAAAGCTATTCTCCTCCTTATTTTTTTTTTCATTTTATTAGAGAAAGGAAAGTTTTCCACAATACGGAATGAGTAAAGTACCTATACTTTCTTTGGGTGGATTTTGATGTATTTACACTAGGGTCTTCCTAGACACAAAGCAGAAGACACAAGACTTCTTACACAGCTGCCAATCTGCTATTCATTTCACTTATAAATCATTGGGTTCGATGCAAACTAAGCTCTGTCAAGTTTATTAACCTTGGATAATAACTTTACTATGTACAATGTAATCATTTGGGGATAATAAATTTTTAATTCTATTTAAAATATTATTTATCTGTAATTTTCTTCTTGTAAATATTGTCTATTTAGGCACACTACTAATCTGTATAGAGTTTTTCTTTTTAATCTACATATCTTTTCATAAAAGTACATTTTATTGGAATGAAGATGGTGAAACTATACACAAGTCATATCCCTGGGTGGATTGATGATTTCTATTCTGTTAAACTACAATGGGGGAGGTGATCGCTAATGCTTCTCTTTCTTAGAATATAAATGTAATATACAAGCACCTGGGATTTTGACTTTTGTGTAGTACATGAAGGAATTTACTTTTGTAGATTCAAAGAAATTTGGTGGTGAAATCTCTACTTAGTAGGGATTAAATTATTTGGTGGGGAAAAACTCAATTATAAGTAGGTTCTTTATCCTGTTTTAAAATCTAAGATACAGGCACAATCCAGGGTTTCTCTCAAACTGTTGTAAAATCCTGCTCTCTCAGCATCACCTGAAATGTCTTTTAACCATGGAAATGGTTAAGGGCCACCCCTAATCTGCTGTAATATAATCTCTCTGGTGGGGGCAGAGGAGGCTGAATTTTAACTACAGTTCCAGGAGTAGATTTTGCCCACAAAATCCTGAGACCTACAAAGGGCCTTGTGTAGGTTTTCTTCAGAGCTGACCACACTTGAACTAGCTGAGATAAACCCCACTGATTTCAGATTTGATTTTTAAGGAAAAGCTGGAAAGTCCATCTAAAATTTTCCAGTCTTGTAATGCTCTTGCTATTGGCTTCTTTAATTCTGTATCCACTGTCATCATTTCTCAGTGCTATTAGGTGAATTCTGTCTCATTTACCCTTCTTCAGCTAGCCCCTTTGTCAAAACAGATATAGTGTTATTTTTCCCAGATCCTCAACTTCTCTTTATTTGTCCCACCAGCATTGCATATATATCTCCAGGTGCTTATTAGATGTGAAGATCTAATTTGATAGTGAAACTAAAGACACATTCTACAGGTACAGTTAATGTGGGGGCTATAGCAAGCCTGAAGAGTCAGTGCTGTGGTCACAGTGCTGGTGAATTACATAGCTCCGTGATCGCCAATAAGCCTGTTCAAGCATCCTCTGAATGTTGGATGCCTACTACATATGTGTTGAGTTGTGAGAAGTAATAATACACAGTTAACTTTAAAGATACTTCATTCCAGTGAACAAAGCAGTGATGGAAAAATTTACCATATATGTTAAGGGAGCATGGTCATGTCATGCAAAGGACCAGGCTCCGCTACTTTCTTGTTGTGTCACAATTTACAAGATACAAAACCACTGTGGGACCCAGTAATGAGGATGGCGAATCCCTGTGATAAGGATAATAACAACTTCTTGAGGCTACTGTGCAGATTAATGAGAGAATGGTGCTGATAAGTGGAATAGTAGAAATCCGTACAAAAATGCTTGAAGTTTTGGGGAGTAAAATACCCAATTATGTCTTGACATGTGGGAGAGGAGGGCCTCGGACAGGCCTTATTACCAAGGCAGCTGGGCCAGAGGCCAGTGCTGTCATAGGGAGCATGTGACTAGTCTAGCAGTGTAGAACATAAGCAATTATCATTAAATTCTGGGAAGCCACAGAAATCCCAAATCAAGTCACCTTATCAAACAAACACATGAAAGCTATAGGTCCACTCTGGCAATGATGCATCTCCTCTAAGGAGGCCTGCAACTTAGTCAATGTCTTAAATATATAGTGAATTAAATTGGAAGGAACTGGATTTAATTAAGCGGGTTTAGATTGCCTCTAGGCTACCTCATGTCACCCTTGTACCCATCTGGCAAAATCCAAACTATAACAAAGAGATGTTGTGGGGTGAGGGTGGATCCTGATTTTCAAGTCATTCTCACACAATACACATGTTGGTGAGGAGCAAAATGGGACCTCCAGGATCTCCAGGTTAAGGGTATTTAGAATTGTCTTAACAGGATGTAAGTAGATGATCAATGTGATCAGTGGCAAAAGAGAGAAAAAACAAAAAAACAAAAACTAACCAACCAAACAAAAAACCCTCCATCAATGTTTTCTGCAAATATATAGTAGGAAAAGAATGGGAGCCCCAGGCAAAGAAGTCTGGCCATTTATGGAAGATTAACATGGATAAAAATAGTTGGATAATAGAGTGAAAATCTTTCTAGGCTTGGGGAAGAATTACACTTGTTTGATATCCATTAGGAGGGAGCCTATGGAGAGGGACAGAGTAAAGATAGGATGGGTAGATATCCACAATATCCAAACTATGGAAAGAACCTAGATGTCCCACAATAGATGAATGATTAAAGAAGATGTGTACACACACACACACACACACACACACACACACACACACACACATATACAATGAAATACTATGCAGCCATCAAAAACACAAAATCTTGCTATTTGCAATGATGTGGATGGAACTAGAGGGTATTATGTTAAGTGAAATAAGTCAATCAGAGAAATACAATTATCATATGATCTCACTGATATGAGGGATTTGAGAGGCAGGGTGGGGAGTTGTGGGGGGAGGGGAGGGAATAAATGAAACAAGATGGGACCAGGAAGTGAGACAAACCATGAGACTTTTAATCCTAGGAAACAAACTGAGGGTGACTGGGGGACTGGGGGAGGTGTAGAGGGGCTGCGTTATGGACATTGGGGAGGGTTTGTGCTATGGTGAGTGCTGTGAATTGTGTAAGACTGATGATTCACAGACCTGTACCCCTGAAGCAAATAATACCTTATATGTTAAAAAAAAAAAAAAAAAGATGGGATGGGCAAGAGGGAGTGGATCCTAGGACAGAGGTAATGTTAATAAAAATAGGAATGAGTCAGTGCTTCATACTTAATTATTTTCTGTATCCTCATCACAAATGACACATTCATAATTTTTTTTAAGTCAAGTAGCACTTAAGACGGTACTATTTTGTTGGTGATGCTTTCCCAGATACAGTAGAAAACTCCATAGGTCATCTATATAAGGTTCCCAGGGTAAAGATGAAAGACCCTTTTGTATTTGTTGCAAAAACCTTACCTGTGTATGCAACTATGGGTTTCAGAAAATTATATTTCATCCATACAATTTTAAGAGGCTTCTAGAGATTTCATAAGTATTTTGACCATTAAACTTATCTATATCCTCTTTCCTTGTGCTTTTCAACATCTTCCATGTTTTCTCTAAAGACTCCTGCTGCTCACAGCAGTTAATGCAGTTTCATTAATATGCAGTACATTCACTGATTCATTTAGTCTTTCCTAAACTGAAAGAATGGGTGGCTATAATAATAGCGACAAAATATTTTAACCGTACATTTCCATGACAGATAATCATAAGATGAACTAGAGACCCCAGTAAATGTTTAAGCTCCTTTGTAATCATCAGTGCAAACTTCAGTTGGGTCCATTCAGGCTTCAGCTCAAGTAGGACATCACTGAGTTATATTAAGCCATGGGCATGTGTTTATGTAGATGGTGAGGGAACACACTTCAGTTCTAAACTTGATTCTATATTAAGGTTGTGTCTTTTGTCAGTCTGGATATAGTTTCTGTAGTGGTGAAAAGGAGAGTATTCTCATTTTTACCCATGCATTCTCCGTATGTGATCCCTGGACCAGCTTTGTCTGCATCACCCAGAAACTTGCTAGAAAATCAGATTTGGGCTCCACCCTAGAGCTACTGAATCAGAAACTCTGACAGTATAGCCTAGCAACTTATACTTTAATGAATTCTCCAGGTAATTTTCTTGTACAATAAGGTTTGAGAATTACTGTTCGAGGCAGATAGAATCAAAATATAAGAAGAGAAATGAGTATGTACTATAAAAGCAGCATGGCCTTAGACATTAACTAAAGGAAATTTGCAAAATCCTACACGTTAGATTTGTGTCAGGAAAGCTTACTTTTAAACATATGAAAATAACTTACTCCCTTTTAGTCATTATACTGTTATCCTCCACCATGTTTTCTATCAAAAACCAATACCATACTATGTTACTTGAATAGTGCCAGTCTCTTTTTGAAATGTAATTTTTTACACATTAATTCTTGGTAATATGTCTTTATAGCCACCACTCTGAAAAATATAAAAAAACTGAGAAAAAGATCTTTTTGATGAGCTTTCTGAAATATAAAAATACATTCTCTCTGGTGCTTTCCTGGCACAAAGTAGGCTGCTATTTCACATTTAAAAAAAGGGTGTATTCATTAACTTCAGTCATTTTTAATAGACCATTTTATCAGTAATCTGAATCCTAATTTATCTAAAATTTTAATTACTGGGTATTTTTTTCTCTACTAACTTTACCATGCATTCAACCATATCTGTCAAACTATTAATTAGTTTAGAGTGATAAATTTGTCCTTCTAAAAATTAATGGAAGGTAAGAAGTCTAGATCTATGAGATGATGCAATATCCACAGTGTATGAAATGTGTTTTCTTTTTATAATGCTGCTCAGAGGCATATAATAAGTCAAAGAAAAGAACTATTAGATGAGAACTTTATGAAAAGGGAGGTGTTAAAACAAATGGTTTTTGTTTAGTAACTCCTTCAGTCTGAAAAAGCAATGTTGGTATTTTTTTAAAGCCTTTTGACACCAATTCAAGATTTCAGATATTTAGGAAAATCCCATGTTCTTATAAAACTTTACTGTTTTGGAAAAATGTTTGGAAATCTCAGCATGCTGAAAACATTAGAACCACTCTAAAACTCTTCTTTCACTTTGCTCTTGCTTTAGGAAATAACTTCCTAATCGATTCAATGCAATTCTTTTTCTCTCACTGTTACATGTTGGTATACAGAGTGCATCCCACTGGCTACAGTGAAGCAAATAACTCTATTCCTCACATTGATAAAATGCTAGACCAGTGGTTACATAAATGAGCTTGTATCCAGCCAGCAATCCTCCTCAGCTCTGTATTTAGGTCTCTGGCCCAGATTTTTCAACCTTTTAGGCTGCTGTATATTTAGAGTAGAATACAAATGAGTTTCAAAAGAACATAAATTATCTAAAATTGTTCCCTACTGCAAAAAAGTTCAGATGTTTATTTGTAAAGAATTTCTTTGATCACTTGTATGCAATTTTCCATCAATGCACATTCTGTTTCTGATATAATAGATAAGTAGTCTTATGTTGTTATCAAGTCCAGTTTTTAGGTTACTTTTCACTCCATATATATCTTGTAAACAATGATTTTGGTCTGCTTATAGGATTTAAAAAAATGTCTTTGGGAATGTACAGACAGTAATGGTTCTATATTTATCTTAGACCTCTTGTTCTAGAAAATATTTGCTATCTGAATTCCACCTTGGTTTGGACTACTTGGTGTGTATGTTTTTGTGAATGACAACATAATAGATTTATACTGCTCTAATTGTAAGACACTTGTCTAGCTAGTTAATCTGGTTAAATGAAATTGATAATGAGATAAAAACTGAAGGTTCGAACTCCCTGTTGACCAATTGTCTTCATAAGGAGGAGAACCCAGTGTCCACACTCTTGTGCTGGAGACTACCACCTCATAAATGCAAAATGTTGCACAGGAGTGAAATTTATGCATAAGGACAGTTGAAATAGGAACACAAAACCACAAATAGAAAAATAGCCCATATTAAGAAACCCCAAACAGAAGAGGATTTATATATTCATTCAAATATTGCATTTATAGCACACATCTATATATGTGTATATATATATTGCCTAAAATTATCTTGTTTCCATTGAAAGGAACAAATTCTACATGAAATGTCACAAAGAGATGTGTTTATAGATTTTTGATTTTATAGATTTTGTATTGTTAAGACTTATTTTTTCCCCCTCTTAAAAATGTGTTTGGAGTGTCAGTGGCAAAAGAACATTAGAATAAGTATATAGATCAGAGTTAAATAAACAAACACTGAATTAATTTGTTTGACAATGGTTTTTGCTTAAGGTCTCCATCCCCATTGTTTAAAACCACATTGTTGGCAAACCAGAAAACTTTAGAGAGCAATCTAATAATTGCCAGAGTGGAAGTGGGTAGGTGGTTGCCTTAAATAATTGAGGGGATTAAGGATTGTCCTTACAATGAGCACTGGGTGTTGTATGGAATTGTAGAATCACTATTCTAAACCTAAAACAAGTGTTACCTTGTATATTAACTAAGTGGAATGTAAACAGAAACCTTAAGAAATGTTTTTGTTGTGTTTTGCTTTGTTTTTACAGATTAATGTTTTGTGTAAAAAAAATAAAAAATAAAACCACATTGTTACTCATGTACAGCATTGCTGTGTCCTCATAACTGATCACTCACTTTTATCTTTCTCTCCTGAGTACATCCTGCATACCACTGTAAAACTGATATTCCTACAGATCACTACTAATCGTATATCTGTGTTTCAAAGAAGCAAAAGTGGAAATAAGGAGAGTGCTTTGGTGGTGTAATGGAAAAAGCAGGTAATATAGCAAACTGTAGCCTCATCTCTCTGGGCTACACGCTCTCTACCTCTCTTTATAATAAGTTTTTGTTGTCATCATCCTGTATGGCTTCATAATTTTCTCTTCAGTTGGCACCAACCCCATCCAGAGATCTCATGTGTTATTCTGTTGCCCAGCTGTACTGGGTTTAATACTGTTCCCACCCACCCCCCAACAAATACTGCCCATCCAGAATCTTAAAATGTGACCTTGTTTGGAAATATTCTTTGCAGATGTGATTAGTTAAGATGAGAGAATGTGGAGTAGCGTGTGCCCAATACAAAGACATGGGACATGTGAAGACAAAGACAAACATAAAGGGGGAAAAGTGTATGTGACAAGAGAAGCAGAGGTCAGAGTGATGCATCTGTAAGCCAAGGGGTGACAAAGATTGCGACCACCACTAAAAGCTGGAAAAAGCAAAGAAGGAAGCATGGCCCTGCTGTCACCTTGACCTCAGACTTTAAGCCTCCCTGACTGTGAGACAATAACTTTCTGTCCTTTGAAGCCATACACTTTGTGTACTTTGTTATAGCAGCTCAAGGAAGCTAATACACCATCCAGTACAATTTATTGCACGTAGCACCTGTTCAGACTTTGATTTTTGTCCCCATACCCAACTTTCTCAATTCATCCTAACTTCTAATGGATCACTCATTTTTTCATACTTTTTATTTTGGAATAAATATAAACTAAACGGAAGTTGTAAAGATAATTCAGGGATGTCCATTTTATCCTTCTCCCAGTTTTCTCCAATGGTCATATCTTACATAATTAGAGTACAATATTGAAAGTAAGAAATTGACATTGGTGCATTGTGTATATATAGTTTTATGCCATTTTATGACGTATGTAGTTCCTGTATTCGCTACTGTGAGCAATCAAGATACAGAATTATTCTATCACTATGAAGATTATATATTTTCACTCCCCTCACTTAACCCATAGACACCATCTTGTTCTCTATTGTTGTAGTTCTGTCATTTCAAAATATTATACATATGATAATATATCACCTTAGAGATTGGCCTTCTTTTTCAGTATAATGACCTTGAGATCCATCAAAGTTATTGAGTGCATTAACAGTTCATTTTTATTGTTAAGTCACATTCGATGATATGGATTTTTTCAATTTATAAACTTGCACTTATAAATTAGATATATCTTAAATTGCAATTTGCTATAATTTATAAAGTTTCCTTCAGTAAATTTGTTTAACCATTCAGTTTTTGAGAAATACTGAGTTCTTGGCTACTAAAAATAAAGCTATGATGATCAATTATGTACAGAATTTGGGTGGAAGATAAGATTTCATTTCCCTGGGATAAATGCTCAGGAGTGTAATTTCTGGGTCAGGTGGAAGTTTGATATTTATTTATTTATTTTTAAGTGACTGCCACAATTTTAATTTCCTACTAGTGATATTTGAGAGATTCAGTTTCTTCAAAACCTTGTCAGATTTTTTTTTTCCTAATATTTTATTTATTCATTTGACAGGGAGAGAGATCACAAGTAGGCAGAGAGGCAACCTTGCCAGATTTTTAATTTTTATTAATTTCTAAAGTTTTTTTGTTATATTAATAAATGTTATGAAATTTTATTATAGTGTTAATTTGCATTTCCTTAATGGTTAGAGGTTGACTACAGTTTATTTTACATCCATATAGTCTCTTTAGTGATATATCTGTTCATCTCATTTGCCATTTTCTAATTGAATTGTTTTTTTAATGTTGAATTTTGAGAGATATTTGTATGTTGCAGTTGCAAATATTTCATCAGATGTGTGATTTGCAAATATTTTCTCTATGTTTGTGGCTTGTGCTTTCATCCCTTTAAGAGGATCTTTTATAGAAAAACATTTTTAAAAATTTTGATGAAGTTAATTAGTATTTTTCTTTTCTGTTTGTGCTTTTGGTTTTATGTCTAAGATCTTTTTACCTAGCCGTAGATCCAAACTTTTTTTTCTTAAGCAATAGTTTTACAGTTGTTATTTTTACATTTTATTTTATTTTATATTTTGTTTTATTTTATTATTTTGAAGATTTTATTCATATACTTAACCGGGGGGGGGGGACTCACGCAGGGGGAGCAGGGGGCAAAAGGAGAAGCAGATTCCCCTCCGAGGGACCCTGGGATCATGACCTGAGCCAAAGCTAGACACTTAACCGAGCCACCCAGGCACCCCTAATTTTACATTTTAACCTATGGTTCATTTTCAGTTGTTTTTTTTATATAAGGTATAAGATTTAGTTAGATGTCCATATTTTTTTGCCCATGGATGCTCAGTTGCTCCAGCACCATTTATTAAGTAGACAACAATTACTCCATTGAATTGCTTTTGCTCTTTTGTCAAACATCAGTTGTTGATACTTGTACGTGTCTGATTCTAGAATCTCTTTTTCCTTATCGATCTTTCTTTATTGATTTTATGTCAATCCTTCTACCAACATTACACAGTATTGATTAGAATGTAATGAATCTTGAAATTGAGTGGAGTATTTCACTCATTTATTCTGATTTTAAATGATTTCATTTTATTTTAAGATTTTTTTTTTTATTTATTTGACAGAGGTCACCAGTAGGCAGAGAGGGAAACAGAGAGAGAGAGGAGAAAGCAGGCTCTCTGCAGAGCAGAGACAGCCCGATGCAGGGCTCAATCCCAGGATCCTGGTATCCTGACCTGAGCCGAAGGCAGAGGCTTTAACCCACTGAGCCACCCTTTAGCTATTTTTCTTTGTCTTTTCAAATACATTTTATTTTATTTATTTTTTAAAAGATTTTATTTATTTATTTAAGAGAGAGAGTGTGCAAGCAGGAGTGGGAGAGGAGCAGAGGCAGACTCCCCGCTGAGCAGGAAGTCCAACTATACAGGCAGTGCTCCATTCTGAAACTTCTAGAACATGACCTGAGCCAAAGGCAGGCACTTAACTGACTGAGCCACCCATGTGCCCCTCCATATACATTTTAGAGTAATTTTGCTTAAATTTTCTAAACAATGTGGTAGGATTTTGGTAAAAATTGTGTTAAACCTGTATGTAAATTAGTAGCAAATTAACATTGTCACTATGTTAAACCCACCAGTCTGTGGACATGGTATTTAATTTTTTAGAACTTCTTTGATTTTTTTCAGCAGTCTTTAGTAGTTTTGTACTTTTGTGTCTGATATAATATTTGTTAGATTTATATTTAAATATTCTTTTAGTGACCACAAATGTTATTGTGTTTAAAATTTGTGTTTCCATCACTAATGTAAAGAAATGTAATTGATTTTTTATGGTGCTCCTGTATTCTGTGACCTTGCTGAACTTATTTTATGAGTTTTAGGCCTTTTTGAATAGATTGCTTGACAGTTTCTGCATAGATCATGATGCCATTTGCAAATAAGAGCCATTTTATATCTGTCTTTTAGATTTGTGTGTCTTTTATTTCTGTTGCTTATTTTAGTGCCTCTGGCTATAACTTTCAGTACTATGTTGAATAGTAGTGATAAGAGTAGATTTCTGTTTTTTTATTCCCAGTCTTAAAGGGAAAACAGTTTTACCAGACTGGCTTTCCATTTTTTAGTGACACTTTATCAGGTTCAGAAAGTTACCCTTCTATTTCTGCTTTACTGGGAGTTTTTATTATGAATGGGTATTAAATTTTGACAAATGCTTTTTCTGCATCAGTTGATATGATCATTTGATTTTTTTTCTCTAGCTTGAGAAATGATGGAGTATATGTATTGATTTTCAAATGCTAAATCAGCTTTGCATCTGTAGAATAAATCACACTTACTGATGGTGTGTAATTCTTTTTCGATATTGATAAATCCTATTTGTTAATATTTTATTAAGAATTTTTGCATCAAATCCTACAAATACTAATGATATTGGTTTGTAGTTTGTTTTCATTTTCTTTGACTGGTTTGGTATGAGAATAATACTAGATTCATAGAATGAATTGAGAAATGTTGCCCTCTCTATTTTCTGGATGAGAATGTATGATGGTCATTCTTGAATATTTGGTAGATCTCTTCATGAAACCACTGAACCTATATATTTCTCTTTTGGAAGTATTTAATTATAGATTTGATTTCTTTAATAGTTATAGGGTTATTGAAATAATTTATTTCATCTTTGTTGGATTTCGGTAGTTTTTTTGTCTAGGAATCTGTCTATTTTGTCTAATTTATGTGTGTAGAGTTGTTCATAAAAGCTGTTTTTTTTTTCTTTTTGTTATCTACACTGTCTATTATGATGCCCCTTGTTCCTGTTGTTATTAGTTCATATCTTCTCCCTTTGTTTTTTTCTTAGTTCCACTAGGGATGTGTCAATTTTATTTTTTTTTCCAAAGAACCATTTTTTTCTGTTATTAATTTTGTTTTCAATTTCATTGTTTTATTCTCTTTATTATTTATTTTGTTTTGCCTGTTTATGGTTCATTTTCATCTTCTTTTGCTAATTGCTTAAGATAGAAGTATAGATGATTGAGTTGAGACTTTCCCTTTTTTCTACTATAAACTTAGTGCCCAGAGTTTCCCTCTCAGCATTTCTTTAATGGTGCCTCATATTATTCTGTTTATTTTCACTTCTATTCAATTTGATCTGTGAATTATTTAGATGCATATGTTTAATTTCCAAGTATTGGAGATTTTCTTGTGATCTCTCTGTTACTGATTTATATTTTGATTCTATTCTGGTCAAAAGCCTAGTCTATATGATTTCAATTATTTTAAACCTCTGTTATGTTTTCAAAAGTCCAAAATATAGTCTATCTTTGTCTGTAGGCACTTAAAGATAATGTTAATGAGTTGAATGTTTTATATATGTTGATTAGCTACTTTTGTTTGATGGTGTTGATGAGGTCTTTTTTTTTTTTTGTCTTTTGTTCTATTAATTGGTGAAGAAGTATGTTGTGATCTCCAAACATAATTGTGGATATCAGTTCTGTCAGTTTTTGCTTCACATATTGTAGAGATGTTATATGTTATTTGTTACATACACACTAACTCTCCCTTTCTGTCACTGGCAATTTTCTTTGCTCTAAAGTCTGTTTTATCTAATATTAACATAACTACTTCTTTTTTTTAATATTTTATTTATTTATTTGACAGAGAGAGATCACAAGTTACGCAGAGAGGCAGGCAGAGAGGGGGGGTAAGCAGGCTCCCTGCTGAGCAGAGAGCCTGATGTAGGTAGGGCTCAATCCCAGGACCCTGAGATCATGACCTGAGCTGAAGGCAGAGGCTTTAACCCACTGAGCCACCCAGGTGCCCCTTAACATAACTACTTCTGATTCATGATTGTATGATATCTCTTTTTTCATTGCTTCCCTGGGTATATTCAAGCTGAGTTTCTCATAGTCAGCATAGAGTTTTGCAACTTTATTATTTTTAATTCACATTGCAAATTTTTGTCTTCTAATTGATGCATTTAGAAATTTTATATTTAATATCATTCTTGATATCTTGGTGCTTAAGTCTGCCATTTATTTTAGCTTTTTAAATTTTTTTTCTTATTTCTGTTTACTTTTTTCTACCTTTCTCTTGTTAATTAAGCAATATTAAGAGCTCTGTTTTAGTTTACCTGTAGTGTTTTTGAGTATATCAGTTTGCATAGCATTTTTAATGGTTGCTGTAGGAATTACTGCACACACACACACCTGAGTATTTAAATATACATACACATCTATGTGTGTTTACACATGTGCACAAACATAAATTCATACAGACATCTTATCAGAGTCTACTGGTATTGCTATTTACTAGTTTACATGAAGTTTAGAAACCTTATTCACTTTACATTCCTTTAAAATCCTCCATTTATAATATAATTATTTTATTTCTTTTACATATATTGAGAACCACATTATAGTGTCATACTTATTGTTTCAACCCTCAGATGTAATAAGAAAACTGAAGTGGAGAAGAGGAGTAGATTCTATCCAGATATAATTTTGCTCTATTCATATTTTCTTTTCCTTTCCCATTATCCCTTTTTCTTCTCCTTCATATTCTTTTTGTTCTGAGAACTTCCTACAGCTTTTCTTTCAGGGTAGGGTCTGAATCTCTGTGTCCCCTTCAAAATTCACTTGTTGAAATACTAACATCTAATGTGATATGTTAGGAAGTAGGACCTTTGGGAGGTAATTAAGTCATGAGGTGGAGCCCCACAGAGACCTTATAAAAGAGACCCACAAAGACCCACAGAGCTCCCTTGCCAAGTCTGCCATGTGAGAATACAACAAGAAGTCTGGAACACAGAAAAGTTATCCCACCTGACCCTATTCATACTCTGATCTCAGAATTCCAGGATCCAGAACCGTGATTACTAGTTTATTATATAGCATATAACTAAACAATGGCTAGATGGAAGAGATGCACTGGGCAAAGTATGGAGAAAGGGTACAGTTTCCATGCCCTCTGCAGGGGCACCACCCTCTCAGAGTGTTTACATGTTCACCAACCCCAAATGTCACCTTATTAACATAACAAAAGACACTTTTTTGTCTCTTTCACTTAGGACATTCCAAGGGTTTTAGGAACTCTGCAAGAAATGGGGGCAAAACCCGAATATATATTTATTATTATAAATCATGGTATCACACTCTTCCATCTACTTAAGTTGTGGGTTTGTTTTAGACAAGAAAATGAGATGTTGCAGGTGAAACTTCTTTGAAAACTGTCTTGCACAGTGATAGGCAAAAGTAATAAACTTTCTTAAAAATCATGGTTGATATATACCCAATATCCCTCATATTATTTGGGATAGAGAAAGTGCTGTATAATCTCTTGAATTTGATTGTTCAGTCATGGATGGGAAAGGGTGAGCAGTAAGAAGGGAAAATGAATTCACAGCAACCACTTACTTGATAGTGATAAAACATTTTTAATTAATTGCATTCTTTGTTGGTGAAAAGTCACCCCTCAATAAAGAAAAAAAGTGCAGGGATGAAGGTTTTTCTTCTGTTAAAATAGTAGAAAAATCTGGACACAAGTTTCCCTAAGGATCTGGATTGTGGGAGAAATTAGAGTGTTTCCCCTTCTCAATCTGAAGAAATGTAGCAATTGGACCATCAAACTTGTTGGCAGAATGCTTTCAAAGCATTAGAAGGAAGCTGCCAAAGAAGCATGAAGAGTAATAAAAATCATACTCCTATGTCTTCATTTCATTAGAATAAATAAGAAGTGATGCAATTGGATACAGCTTTTCTTAGACTTGGCTACCTAGTCTACCTAGAAGGCAAATGAGATTGTTGAAGCTCCTAGGAGTAATGACTGCTTTTCTGTTTAAGAAGTTTAAATACAAGGTAAATGACAGCATTATTAAAGCAAAGGGAATTATTTCATTGAAATTGCTATAGCAGTAAGAGCATAGGTTATTCAGTGGGTTGAGGTTGGAGTAGGGGAAATCTTAACTCTCATCTGATGTGAGCCTCTACCCATAGCCTAGGATGGAATGTCATCCTGGAGAGTTTGATGTTTTAGAAGCTGGTGTCATTTTCTGAGATCAGGGATATTCTTAAGTAACACCATGATCAGCCTAATGTAGATTGGGATGGGTTATACACCAGCAGGCCAGCATTCGTCAACCCAGATTCCTAATTTACAATAATGATGGGGCTGTCTTATGTAGAACTGCCTGCTCTCCAAGCTTCCCTTCTGGCTGCATTCTTTTCTGCTTTGCTGATCTGAGATTTCCTCCTGGCTGGCTCCTTTCTTAGCACTCAGTATATCAAAAGTCTTACTGAGGCCTCCCTCAGCAGAAGCCTTATTGACCCTTCTAAGGACATTTGGAATTTCCACAATGTTTCTCTTAGAAATACAGCTCCTCTCACAGAGTTAATGTTAAATGTTGAAGAAATGAACCACATTGCCCCTTCTTCATCCTTTTGCTAATGCTGGGAATGATTTTCTACTAGCATTTCCCACTTCTGTGGCCTCCCTGGATTATTTTTTCTTAAACTTTTATGTTGCTTGCTATCTGATATGAGGCTGCTTGCCTTTTCACTTTCCTATTTGTGAACATTCTTTTCCTATTTGCGAACATTCTTTTCCTATTTGCAGGATATGTAGGTTTGGACACACACAGTCTTTTTTCCTTGTACCCATTTTTCCTAGAGGTGAATAAAAAATGTGAAACTTTTATAAAGATACAAGTCAAATATTTTGGGAGTTGTCAAAATTCTCACCTTCTTACTATAAAAATGTGTACTGTTTCCCCACGGAAAGTCCTGGTATGTCCTCCTGTATTCAACTCAGTTTAACTTTTAGAGTCATTTGTCAGTTGGGATTCCAAAATTTAGAGAAAGGAAATCACTTTTGGCTTCTGCCCAGTGTCACAGGCCTTTACTATCCTACATAGACAGTCTCAATAGTTTCTAAGCAAGCCATTTAAGGCACATTGGAATAAGGGGGACATCTGTGACTAGACTAGCAAGTGCTAACCTGACAGCAAGGAAGGCCAGATGGAGTTCCTTTTGAAAAATATTTGGGTTAATCGTTAGGACAGATGTCCAAGCATGGCCTGCACCTGCCACAATCAAACTACAGACAAGTTGGAGACTAGTTTTGGGTTTGTATCAGAGATCTAGTGTGGAAAAAAGCAAGTGAAAGGTAGGTCATCAAGAATCAGTATTGCAAAATTTAGAAAATTTTGTCTCTTTATGCCTAGATTTCTGCTTACAACAAATCCACTCAGAATAGTATAAAATGATTGAAAAGGGTGTAACTGTGTATTACTATGAATGAAAATTAGACTTATTATATATGAACATGCAATAATATGAATTAAATGTGTCATATTACATAGCATATTATGCTTTCCTATTAATTCCCTCTTGGACATTCAAAGAAAAAAGCTGGAAGGTAGATCAATAAGATTGTTTTCATGAAAAAAAGAAAATTTTGACATGTTTGTGCAATTTCTGTACAATCTTTTTGGATCTTCTTGTGTTCCATGCCCAATGTCACTCTCAACTCTGGGCATGCTCTTTCCTCTACCTGAAAAATCTCTTTCCCACCTTGACTGTCATTGGGTTCATGCTTATTCTTAAGCATCTTCCAAGATTTGATTTTCTCCGGATGCTTTCATAGTGTGGGATGGATATTCTCAGAAGTACTTCCCCTGTCATAGCACATACATCCCATCAACGTGGCCTATCTCCTTATTCATCTTTTTTTCAGATGAGGAATTCCCTGTACACAGGGGAATATCTCATGTATTAAGGAATCCTCAGATCCCAGTTGTGTGCCTATTCCACACTGGCAGAGGATGATAGTTGTAGAATGAATAGATGGCACAGCTGATAATTTATTATGTGTATTTAACATGCTAAAAATGAAGTACTTTTTCTTCAGCCATAGCAAACATCCTCTATTAAGTTTAGAAGAACTTTTCTTTCCCTCAGAAATATTATATCATATTTTATTTTGCCTAAAATCATATTCTAACAATAGGTATTGTTCCTGAGCACACAGACTCTTCTGGGACTAGACACTTGTGAAATATACAGGAAGTTATATAAGAATAAAAAAATTACCATTATATAACCTGCAATCTTGAGAAGTGAATACCTATGTAAATCTTAATGATACAAGTTCATCTCTTTATTGCATACTTAACAGCTTCTTCATTTAAACAGTAGATACATAACTGTTTCATAACTCTGTAGCTTTCCAGCATTATGTGGTCTGGATTCCTTTCCCAATTCATGTGACAACAGAACTGCACAGCCAGCACATTTATCTTCTAAGTTTAGGAAGTGATCAGCTTTGTGTGTATTTCTACCCTCAAATTAGACAGTTTTGGTAAACTATAGATAGTTTCAAAGTTGTTACTTTAATGAAGGGTATTTCTAAGGTTTTTGATTGAGTGTATAATAAACCAGTTCTTCTCCAACTTTATTTCATATGAATCATCCTGGGATTCTGTTAAAGGGAGATTCAGATTCAGCAGATCTGGAGGAAGGCCTGAGATTCTGCATTTTTCACTAGCTCTCTCTTATGGCTTGTATGTCCCCCGTGGACCAGAACCTCAAAATACAAGTTCTTATGTGTTTCGCTTGAGCTTCATAACATTCAAAATGGAATAAATGTTAAGTTTGGTAATAAAAATACAATAGATGAATAGTTAAAATATCAATGCTTCACATTAACTCTGTTAGTGTGAATTAAATAATTCTGTTTCTTGTAATACCCATAATGTATTTTTAAAAAAGCTTAGAGACATGAGTTTTAAAACCAGATTTCTGGGATTTGATATTTGGATCGCCATTTTAGTGACTGTCTTTGGGAAGAATCATTATTTTATGAAGTTATTAACACTGGGTAGGTATTAAACTTAAGATCCCTTTTCGGTGTGTTGTTTTGAGAAAAATAGGCAAATTCGCATAAAATAGAAATAAGTATGAGATAAAGACATTATAATAATAGTGATTACCATTATTATAGTAGAAACCCTTTAGAAACTGATAAAAGAATTACCAAATTTTAGGGTTGAAAGGGATTTTATTATCCTCTAACTCAAACTTTCATGTGACGTTTGAATCTCATTTGATAAGATGCCCATCCTTGCCCAGATGACAACCCATGGCACTTGGGATTAATTTAATCACTGAAATCCCTACACTAGGACTTCAATCTGTCTTCTGGGAACTTCTGTCTGGGGGGCTCATTCTTTCCTGTGGATTCCTATAGAAATAGCCTCATCAATCTTCCATGTGCTGATCCTTCAGGGTTTGATATTTACTACTAGCTTGCCCCCTTGCTTTTACCCTTCAGATTGAAAACATGGACTTTTCAGTTTATACCCTCCTTCCCATGTTCCCCTTAAGCTTATCTATAGTCCCCACTTCACGTCTTAAAATAGACCATTTGAAGGTGAGTGCCGTGTTCCTGGGGTGGATTAATCCTGGACATGTGCTGTAGGATGGGTTCTTCCATGCTTCCTGTTCTGACTGCAGTAGTTCTCTTAATCACATCAACACTATGGCCACATCACAGTGTGGACCCAGAACTGCAGCTGACTATATCCCACATTCTTCCATTTGTGACTCTGTTACTCTTCTTTCTAGTCCTTCTGTGCATTAGGGCCTCGTAGAACCACTTACGATGATCCCTGTTAAATACATTCCAGTCGACATGGAAAATTTTCTCTTCAATGTATTTGCTATTTCTCCAATTTTGTTTCAAAGGTAAAAAAATGTATACATTAGCCTGACATTGAAGTCCTCATCTAAGTCCCAAATAAAAGTTCTAAAAGGGAGAATCCTAAAGAAACAAATATAATGACCAATGATACTTAAGAAATTAATTTTTATGAAGTTATGATGAATCAAAGAAATGGTTACCATAAAAGATTATATTTATAGCTACTTTTTCCCAGACTGGTATTTTAGTGTTAACAGGAAGATGAAGTATAGATGCATATTTATTTAATGGGAAATTATCTCATTTATAGGTTAACTAGTCTTGATTGATTTTTCCCCATTTCTATCCTATTGCTTGATTCTTGGTTATTTAAGTTTACTAAATGCCTGAATAAAACAGACACCAAATTTAAGATCATCTACTCTGCAAAAATTGTCAAAGCCCTGGAAGAAGAGAGACTGAAGTGACTGCACATTATTTCAAGTTGTTTTTTATGATTATCTATATACTCTAGTATTTTCTTTCCTTCCATTTCTTCTCTTAAAATTGGATGTAGCAATAAGGAAAAAATATTGGCTTAAATATGTCAACTCTATGAGTGTAGCCTATAGTTTTAATATATCTTTCTGTTCGGTGTTCTGGTAGTGTGAATGGTAGTTTTGTTTTTTATGGCAATGACACTCAATTGTAAACCTTGCTCCTGGTTGGCAAGAAGTCACTGCTAAGAAAAACCCAAGGATAAGAAGATGGATGGGGAGGGTAGGATCTGAAGAGAGTTTAAATACAATCCAAGAGGAAGTGGCTGCCACATGTGAGTGGGCTTTCCCCACATGGTGATGAAGACAGTGCTAATCACTCATTTGACATCATTATGACAAAATGATACCACAGACACTGTGGACACTCTCCTTGGCCAACACCTAGTAGGAAAGTGTGTGTTTCTGTAGATTCAATTTTGGTTACTCAAGTGTTTGTCTCCTGCCTGACAAATTGGCTGATGCTCACCCTTTGGACAGCAAATAAGCTCTTCACCCATGGTGCAGTGTGTTCCAGTGGGACCTGAAGAAATACTGTGCTTACAACATGACATCACACTGCTTTTTGTGAGATGGGAATAGAGAAAAAATTACTAAGCTATGGGTGCCATTTGCCTAGAATGGCCATAACAGTTCCCTGCATTTATGCAAATAACTTCCTATATCTGATAAATTCTGGGAATAAAAACTCAGCTTAATTCCACTCCAAAACTGCTAGAGCTTGTACAGGAATTCAGTAAAGTGTCAGGATATAAAATCGATGCACAGAAATCAGTTGCATTTCTTTACACCAACAACAAGACAGAAGAAAGAGAAATTAAGGAGTCAATCCCATTTACAATTACACCCAAAACCATAAGATACCTAGGAATAAACCTAACCAAAGAGGCAAAGAATCTGTACTCAGAAAACTATAAATTACTCATGAAAGAAATTGAGGAAGACACAAAGAAATGGAAAAATGTTCCATGCTCATGGATTGGAAGAATAAATATTATGAAAATGTCAATGCTACCTAAAGCTATCTACACATTTAATGCAATGCCTATCAAAATCCCATCCAATTTTTTCAAAGAAATGGAACAAATAATCTTAAAATTTGTATGGAACCGGAAAAGACCTCTAATAGCCAAAGGAATACTGAAAAAGAAAGCCAAAGTTGGTGACATCACAACTCCAGACTTCAAGCTCTATTACAAAGCTGTCATCATCAAGACAGTATGGTACTGGCACAAAAACAGACACATAGATCAATGGAACAGAATAGAGAGCCCAGAAATAGACCGTCAACTCTATGGTCAACTAATCTTCGACAAAGCAGGAAAGAATATCCAATGGAAAAAAGACAGCCTCTTCAACAAATGGTGTTGGGAAAATTGGATAGCCACATGCAAAAAAATGAAATTGGACCATTTCCTTACACCACACACGAAAATAGACTCAAAATGGGTGAAGGACCTCAATGTGAGGAAGGAATCCATCAAAATCCTTGAGGAGAACACAGGCAGCAACCTCTTCGACCTCAGCCACAGCAACTCCTTCCTAGGAACAA
>ML108378.1:0-5000 GCA_003697995.1 Taxidea taxus jeffersonii
GGATTTTCAAAAGTTAGAACTGTATGTAACTGTATGTTATATAATTAGCTATTAGCACATCCAATACCAGAATGAACGTATCATGACTCTTCATGGAGTCTTTTTCTAAACCCAGGAAAACCAGTATCATTTGTTAACTATACATCTGTCCAAGAAATTATTATATCATATTTTAGTTGTTTACTGTTGAGCTTTCACCTTTCCAATTAAACTGTTTTTTCCTAGACGGAGGGACCTAAATCTTTGTATCTCTTGGGTGTAGCACAATGTCTGATATGTATGGTACACTCAATAAATGTTTATTATATGTGCCAGTGAATAAGTGAGCAAAGTTAATTCTACGCATTTGAACTTATTTTTTTCAATCCAAGTTCCAAAATTTTCTGACCTGCACTTTTATTCCTTTTGAAATGGAAAATAAGTAAAAAGTAATAATAAATGCAGCCAAGTCTGGATTGTACATAGGTAGGTTTATGTGATGTTTCTTTATGTCACTGGATCCCCTCATATCTTCTCATGTATTTGGGACTCATCCACTCAAGCAGGAAAGGAAGCTCTCATTGCTTTATAACTAAGCTTGCCATTTTAATCTTTTAGTATCCTCACCCAATTGCTTTCATCTCATTTTGAATGTAATGATGGTTCATTTAACAGCCTAAAAGTATGGGATCTAAGTTCTAGGATAACCCCAAGGAAACAGCTGTTAATTCCCTTAAGAAAGGTGCTATTTCAAATCGCCATCTTTATTTTTCCCAAATTAAGGGGATTGAAACTATGGTAAAGGATAAATGTTCTCTTCCATTTGGAGCAAGATAAAATCCAAAACCTTCTGAAGGGGGGTTATGTAGCCCAATAGCCTGGAATATGCCATGGAGAGGCATATCATTATTTGGAGTGAGTGGTGCTTAATATGGGCTGAGGTTTAGTAAAGAGTATTTTGTGGCTTTCAGAAGACCTTGACGTTTAGTGGATTTGGCCTCTCTCCTTTCATTATAACCTACTACAGCTTGCATGAATTTGGTAAGAGAAGCTTTGTATTATGGCATGTGTTTTTACTTCAGTGTCTGCCCTTTCCTATCTTCTGAGTTGTGTAAATAAGAGGTAACTATACAAGCTGTTTGTTCTTAGAAAATTTTATAATTGTTTACAAAGATGAAAAGATTGAATTCAGACATTGACCAACACTGTATGTGTGTGTATGTATGTGTACACACATGCATATATATATGCATATATATATAGATAGATAGATATGTATATCTATCTATCTATCTATCTATATACACTATGTGGCACCTAAAGATATTGAACAGACAAAGATGATTTTAACCCAAGCTATTGTTGGGTAGGAAAATTTTTCCTCTGTTCTTCAAAGATTTTCTAGCTGGTCTAAGAACTAAATTGATATGAGACAGATTAACCAGAGAAAATCAAATTTAATTTTGTATATATGGGAAATCTACACAGACATGAGATTCTATAGACAGCCAGGAAACATGAAATTTATGTGTCATATTGAACCATGGAGAAGAAGTAATGGTCTGGAACTTCAAAGGGAAGGAATGCAATTCATAGGATGATGAAAGAGAGTAAATGTTTGGTAAACAAATACAAACAAACAAAAATACAGAAGTAATGGGACATAGGAGGGAATTTGCTCAAACAGGACTTGCTAGGTTCCTTCCTGTCTACCATACCTAGTTCATATTAAGTAGTTATCTACGATGATAGCACTCTTTCTGGAGCAGCTCTTCTATATAAATTCTTTTAGGCAGTTGTGGGGTGGGGGATGTCAAGCTTTCTTCCTGAGTCTTTTGGACCTCAGTTATTTTCTGCCCTAAATAATCTGCATTCCAAAGAGGCACAGTTTGGGCCAGCTTGCCCTTGGCCATGGTACGACAAAGTTTTCTGCCTTAGTTAGCATCTTTATCATTTTAGAGAAATAGTAAGATTTCGTCTATGCAATGTTAACTTCATTAGAGTTAGATAGGAAAATTTTTCTTTCCATAGGGACCTACTATAAATAAGGCACTTCCTTTAGAAAAATTTTTTTTGCTTTGTCCATAAAAAAATAATAAAGTCCTATGATCCTGTAGGAAGGTAACTTGAGCCCACATTTTTCATAGTATGTACATTATGTAGTTAAGTGATTCCAGTAATATTCTATGCCACATTGCTTTAAGGGTAAGAGAAGGTGCAGGTATCATGGGGTCATAAACTTGGACAATTTGCATACCTCTTTAAGAATAATGTGCAAACTTAAAGTTATGAAATGCCTGTGGCTACTCTAATGCCCTGCTCACAATTAATGTAACATATGGCAAGAGAGAATTCAAAACTGAGGAATGCAGCAGTCTTAATGAATTGGAATTAGAAATATTTCACAAACACAAAAGATACATCCTCCTAGAAACCTTCCTAGGGACTTGCAAGGAGCCCACAAAAGTGAAGGATCCTCAAGCTACATTAGCTTAAGACACCAAAAGCACTTCTAACTCACAATCTTTCTCTCCCTCACAAATTATTCAGGAGGTCCTATTATGTACAAAGGGAGAAACAAATGCAAATATAAGATCCTTTCCTGCCTTGACAGAGCTTAAATGGTTACAAGAATTATGAGTCCTATAAGTCCCTTGGGGATTTGGGTTTCTTTCATCTTCTGTAGTCTATAAGACTAGGTTTGGGTACCCAACATCTGTTTGATGATTGCAAGGCAGAGTATAATAATAAATGTCAGAGAACTTTTTAATATACATATATTTCACATTTTTATAAAATTTATAAATGTCTTTATCTTCTTACCATACATATCTGTGTATATATATGTATTATACAGTCAGAATATATATATAGATATCTTCTTTATACTATGTATAGCATTTATTATAGTACATGTACATAGTAAGAAGTTATATAATGAGTAAGATCTGCTTACTATATATGCACACATCATATATATCTTCTAGACAGTATATATAAGCAATATAGACTATATACAAACTATATACTTATATGTAGTAGGATGATAAAGACTTTTATATTTTACTTTATAAATTTTATTTTACAAATTTTTAAAATTTTATTTTATAAATATTACAAATAGTAAAAATAAAATCTTTATCCTTTCCTATATGTATATACATATGTGTATATATATGTGTATATTTATATAAGAAGAAAATGCATAGTGTAAAGAAAATAAAGACTGCAAGGTGGGGGGGCCTTGGTGGCTCAATTGTTTGAATTGTCCCACTCTTGATTTTGGCTCGGGTCATGATCTCATGGGTCCTGGGATCCAGCCCCGTATCAGCTGCATTCTCAGGGTACTGTCTGCTTCGTTTCTCTCCCTCTGCACCCCTCCCCCAATGTGTGCACTCTCTCTCTCTCTCTCTCTCTTTCTCTCTCTCCCTCAAATAAATAAGTAAACCTTAAAAGAAATAGACTGTGCAGGGCATGATGGCAGCACCCTGTCCTCTCTATAAGGAACTTTTCTCAGGTCACCACTGAGCTGTGACTTGCCTGTGTCTTTGTTAGCCAACCAACTCAGATGCCGATTTCTCAGGTGGACAATACCTGCTTCAGACTGTTACAGACCAATCACTGGGGAGATCAGAATGAAACCCTTCTCATTACCATCAAAACCTGTTCAAAGCATTTGAAATTGAACAAAATGTGGGAGCTAAGACTTGTAGAAGAAACAATAAAAGACATATTGATTACTGGTATGTCAAGATACCTCTGTTTGTATTCAGGATAGTATTTTGCAAAATAGTGTACTACTCAGTGGTGTCTGGGTGGCTCAATCAGTTAGGTGTCTGCCTTGGGCTCAGGTTATGATCCTAGAGTCCCAGGATCGAGTCCCTACTTAGTGGGGAGTCTGCTTCTCCCTCTGCCCATCCACCCGCTCATGCTCTCTCTTAAATAAATAAATAAAATCTTTAGAAAAAAATAGTGTACTACTCAAACTAACACATTAAAAAAAATTCAACCCTTAAAAAAAAAAACAAAAAACAGTGAATAATGAATCTTATGGCTTTGTTGTCTCCAAATAACTCCAAATGGTGGTCTAGGACCTCTCTTTTTCACAGAGGGATGATGTGTGTCTGTTTTTAAGAAGTAGATAATTCTGCTCCATTTCAGCAATCATGACCTGATTTTTGCTAAGTTATCTACATCAATATGTGTGTGCCAGTAGAAAAGAAGATAAGAAACTAGTAAAATTCTGGTTACTTTTGAGCATCTAAGTTGGAAAAGAGAAAATTTATATTGACAGGATAAGATATTTGACTTGAGTATGAAACGTATGTAAGTTAATAATAAAGAAGGGAAAAAATAACATTGTTTTTCTGACCCTTGGACTGTATCTTTGTTTCTGTGAGTAGCAATTTTTATTCCATGTGAGTCATAAAGAGAGCTTGAAGTTTCCGGTCAGCTCTATTTCAGGGCATGAACGCCAGTGACAAAGTGCTGCAGGAAGGATGATGAGTTATTTAAAGATTATTTATATATTGTGATTGCTGTATCATCAATAATAGAATAAGCTGACATTAAATGACAAAATAAAACAGTTAAACATGCATTGTACGTAGGCACTCACACCATGCCCTGTGTTTCTGATTATACATAATTTATAAAAAGAAAATTCAGGCACTATATAAAAATGTATTGTTTTCAAAAACCATGACAGTTAATATTTTTGTTCAGAATACACATAAAATAGTGAAAAATATTTAATGGAGCTTGTTCTGAAAAGCTTAGATAAGCTAGTGATCCAAAATCATAAAATCCAGGTATGAGAATCTGAGTGTGAAGCCTGATGAATCATTCCATTTCTCAGTGGACTAAGCCCAATTCTGTGCTTTGGACCTATGGTGAGCAGCCACATTGTAAAGTCTGAAGACAGAAGGGAGGACGATATCGAGGCAACTACTCTTCAAAAGCTTCTATTAAAGTTCAAGGCAAAATTACATCGACAGAATATCATATTTGCAATGGATAAA
>ML108378.1:7500-30179 GCA_003697995.1 Taxidea taxus jeffersonii
ATTCCTTGTGTAAAGAACTCAAGAGTAGGGGTGAGTTTGGTATGGGTGGATCCAAGGGTGAAAGAGGAAAAGAAGCAAGCATTAAGGTCAGAGAAATAGGCTGTGGTGGTGGTGGTGGTCCTGAGCATGTTTTTGAGGTAAAACGTTTTTAGATCAGAATTCTAGAAACCATTGCATGATATCCGTTCTTGTTGCAGTGAAAGAATAATAGCCTATAATGTTTTTTTCTGGCCTACCTATTAGGTTTCAAGTAATGTGTAAGAATTTTTTTTAGTGTACATCAATGATATTATTCACAAGGACTTTGCAGAATAGATATTATCCCTATTTGAATTTGGGAAAACAGATTTCAGGAGGCCGCATACCTTGTTAAATTGTGAAGGTATTAGGTAACAAACTCAGTTCTAAGACTCAAACACTATTGGTCAGACTTAAAAATCTGCTTTTCTCGGTGGCCTGGGTGGCTCAGTTGGTTAAGCATCTGCCTTCGGCTCAAGTCAGGATCCCGGGGTCCTGGGATGGAGTCCCGCCTGTTTCTTCCTCTCCCTGCTGCTGCCCCTACTTGGAGTCTCTCACTCTCCTCTCTCTGATAAATAAATAAATCAATTAATTAAATATTTTTAAAAACCCATTTTACAAACAGTAGTAACTGTTTACAGCCTGTCAGCATCTGCAGGTTGCTTTTTCATTACCTTTAACTAGGGCCTATACTTGGTGAGCCCAGGTTACAATCACTAGAATTAATGAAGAAGAATTTGTCTTGTGTGTGGTTTGAATTTGAATTATCTTGAAATTTGGATTGCTAGTATTTTTTTTAAGATTTTATTTATTTGTAAGAGAGAGAGAGAGAGCACAAGCAAGGGGGAGTGGGAGCAGCAGGCAGAGGGAGAAGCAGACTCCCAGCTGAGCAAGGAGCCTGATGTGGGGTTCGATCCCAGGACCCCAGGATCATGACCTGAGAGGAAGGCAGATGCTTAGCCGATGAGCCACCCAGGTCTCCCTGGATTATTAGCTTTAAAAAGCTTACATTCATGAAAGTATGACCTGGCTGTTCTTCTTTAGCAAACTGACTCAGTAGGTAATAGAAGATAATTCAGGATATCATAGAAAATGAAAAAAAAACCCAACTTGAAATTTGACTCAACTGATATTTTCCTTTCTGTTAGTGCCCTCCCGGTAATATTACTACTTTATTTCTTAGACTAGATCTTGGTTTTTTTGTTGTTTTATTTTAGCATGTCCAACATTTCATTTCTGGGGGCATAACTGCCATTTTTTCCTGGTAAATAAAAAATGATCATTGGAAGAACATTTTGTGGAAATATTTCAAAGTATAAATCCATTTGCTCCAAGTTCAACATTACTGGAAAGAAGAGAAAAGAAAAGAGTAGAAAAGAAAGGAGGAAAGGCAGACTAAGGAAACAATAGTATGTCAGAATGGAGAAGGCATTATTCCAGCATAGAAACTGTGAGTACTGAAAACCCCAGCTTAGGCAGATCTGGAGATTTTGTGTTTAAAGATAAAATATGTGGGGTCCTAATTAATCTCCCACTCTAAAATCTCTAGGTAAATTTCACTAATGGGAAAATATGACTCAACTTGTTCTAGAGTTTTGAAGATTTTAACTTTTAAAATTCAATCCAAAGCTTCCTTCATCAGGAAAATTCTAAAATGTTGATGAATTCTTTATCATATCCACTTATGTACTAAAGATGAGGGGTAAATATAAGGGGATAACTTTAAGATAAATTACTTTAATTTCTGACAGAACTAGCAAAATATGTGAAAACTAAAATCGGCTTTTCTTTTTTAATGCACTTCAATGTTCTAAGTGATCAAAACCATGGCATTTCAAATGAGAGGAAAAAGTGAATTTCTAATGGTTCTGGCTATCTTTCAGTTGAATGCAGAAGTTGGGAATCTCAAGGCAAAGTCTGGACTGTAGGTAGAAATTTGGGTGTTACCACTGTGTTGAGTGGAGTCTATAAATGGTGGTTGAAACCATGGGTGTAGGTGAGATTGGTTACAGAGCATTTGTAAAATGATAAGGAAACCAAACGAGAACCTGAGGAACACTAACCTTTATTGGAAGGAGGAAGGGCAAGGAGGATGAGCCCTAAAAGATGATGGAAGAGATAAATAGGCAGAGACATGGAAGAAGACTCTGGAAGGAACGGTCATGAGAACCCCAAAATGGAAACCATCGGAAAGTGTGTATCAGAACACATTGCTATGGATTATAAGCTAATTGCAAGAGGCAATGGCTAAGTCATTGGTGACCTCTGGAGATGCTGGCAGGTTTTTCAGAGAGAGAGTTTACCCTTACTTTAATGACTAACTTTTTATTCACTGTTTACCCTTACTTTAACAACTAACTTTTTATTTTATTTTCTTCACAAGCATCAGGTGCTGTGATAAATATTTAATGTTTGAGTGGAAAACAATTTCCTATTATACTCTAAATTAAAGACATCTCTCAAATGACTGTATATCAATCCATCATGTAGATTGTCCAGTTAAATATTTTCACCTTTGGCTAATCTCTCCTAATTATTTATTGGATACTAATCCCCCACCAGAAATAATTTTAATATTATTTAAGTTATTGACTTCCAGGTTCACTAGCACTTAGTAACAAATGTCTAATTCATACCAAAGGTCATCGCCACATCTGTTCCGGTTTCCTTAGGCTCCATACTCCTTCATCCAACTGCTTGATGCAAGGACTCCAAACCTTTTTGTAGGATGGACAAACTTGACTCTACAATGTTTTTTCCCTTAGTTTTAACTGGGTTCATTTTCTTTCCTACTGAAAGGAAAACAAACAAACAAACAAACGGCAGCCATTCTGAGTAAGACTATGAAATAGTCTTTTTTTCCCTTTTCCTTCCCTACTGAATTCACATTTAGCCTTTCTTTTTATTTTCCTCTTTACCCTAAATTTCTGGCTCTATCATTATTTCTCTACCTATATTTTTTCCCTTTCAACATGCTTGTTCTTATCTGTCTTTGTTCCCTATTACATATATCCCTGCCCTGTCAATTAGCACAGTAGTAATTGCTAGATATAAAAGATACAAAAAATACAAAAAAGAAATGAAAATATCTAAGTTTTGAATTTGTCAATCACCGAAGTGGGTAATACCAATTCCAAAACCCTCTGGGACACAGAAATCTCTCTTTAAGAATCTCTATTGGCTTAAATTCCTACTATTTTTTTTTTTTAGTAAAGTTGCTGGTCATTAAATGCTAACATTAAACATAAATTTAACTCATTTATTTTTATTATTTTACTATTTTAATTACTACTGTTACAATAATATTTCCAATGGTTTTTATAGCACATGTATAATATTTCAGCTACATCTTGGGCTAAAGAATTGGGCTGAAATTTCTTTGGAAATAAGTGATTCCATTTATAACATCATTTCTAAGGGAAAACGTGTGCCGAGTTCCTAACAACTGATTAGCAAATTAAATTTTGGAATACACCTGTTTGCTAGCAAGGAACTGCCTGTAATTAGGGAGGTAAATCTGTTGGGAAAAAAAAATCAAATAGTTGAGCCAAAATGCACAAGCTTGTGTTGTGAAAAGAAAGCTAGTGTGTATTTGTGTATTGCATTACTCTTTTAAAGTGCGTTCATACACATGCACCCATCCGAGTGTCACAACAATCTCATAAGCTAAGCGGGCAGCATGTTTTTATTTTCCAAAATTTGCAGATGAGAAAAGTGACTCAAAAAGGTCAAATAACTTTCCCAAATTCAGGCAATACCAGGCTAGAAGGGACCAGATCTTCTATTTCATAGTCTTACTCAGAATGGCTGCCGTTTGTTTGTTTGTTTTTTGTTTTTTGTTTTTTGTTTTCCTAATTGGGGTCTCTTTAAGATTTTAACTGGAAACCAAAAGGTTCTGCTGCCGCTGAAGAAAATGTTCAAAAGCCACTGCACTCAATGAAAATATCCAGCATGAATTTCCAGAATGGGGGGTGAGAGGTCAGGCTGAGGTATTACTCCAGCATTCGTGCCATCGAAAGACAGCCTCTTTCCCTGATGCAATCATAGTTCTGAAATGCAAATGTGAACAAGTAAACACTGAATCCCTAATGAGCTGAGAACTTTGCTAAACTTCATTTCACTTAATCCTGAAAACCTCATGAAGTAGTAGTGCTTTGCTCATTTTACTGGGAGGAAGAAGGGGCTCAGGAAGGTTATATAACTTGTCCATGGCCACCTCCCTTGTGAAGAGATGCAGTGATGTGCCTAACTCCAAAGCGTGTGTTTGTTAATCTTCACACTGGCTAAACTGCTTTCACCATCTCTGTTGGAGCATTATTACACTCTAAAAAATAAAACAAAATACATGCCCAGGATTCTTTTCAACGCACCTGGATGAACAGAGGCCGCTGTATTGTACAGCTTCTCTGTGGTAGGGTGAGGGCTCACCCACATGAAGTCTATGTGAATTGCATATAAATTTGTATGGTTTTGACATGTTTAGTTGACTAGATTTGTGTACATCAATTTTGATTTAGCACACAAGAATGAAAATCATCAGTTCCAGTTACAGAATACAAAAAAAAAAAAAAGCCAATTCTTAGAAGACATGGAAATATTCATTTTAGAACATTTAGTTTTTCCCCATGTAGTATCATTTGGAGGTATGGTAATCATAGCAGTATTTCTTTCTAGATGCTATTTTCCCCCTTATGCAAATCAAGAGAGAATTCCAACATGGGAACTTCACTATTTTCTCATTTGACTTATGGCTTCTAAATCTAAGCTTTCTAGGAGTACCCTTATTAACATTATGAACAGTCAATCTTCAAATATTTAGGGCTCAATTCTGGCTTTGGGGCAGTATGCTGGACAAACCATGAACTCAGTGGGGATAAGAATGTCTTCTTTTCCACTCTGATCTAGATCCCCATTATTCCATGTTCCATAATACATGGTAATCTCCAAGTGAATATCACTGTATCTGCTCAGAGTGGGGAGGGAGTTACCATCAGCTATGACAAGAGATTTGTGGGATGATATTCGAATTTGTCCATAAACAATGAAACAAATTTGAATAAATGGAAAGCAAGACATATCTGGGGCAGAGCATGATCATATTATAGGCTCAAAGGAAGGGATTTGCAAGACATGTTCATAAAACTGTGAGAAACTTCTCTCTGTTGTGAACAGGTGTTTTATGTGAGTTAAAAGCAGAAAGTTAAATTTGGGTCAAATTTCAGACTGCCTCACATGTTTTGTTACTGAAAGTAATAGCGACAAGTAAAATCTAATGAATGCTCACCATGTGCTGGCAACTGTGCTAACTATTCCACATGTTTGAAAACATTTGAAGTTCATGATAAATGCATGCATAGATGTGATTATTATCCCCATTTTATCGAGCAATCAAACCTCAACAAGGTTAATTAGCTGGTTAGTAAGTAACAAAGTCAGGACTCAATAATGTGGGGCCATGGAAAGATTTGGAAGAGTGTGACATAGCTGAAACAGGGCCATTGGAATATTCGTCTGGTGAAGAGTATCAGAATGAATCAGATGAACAGAAAGGCAGAGAGGCTGCCATGGAGGCAATCTCTGGAGCTAGGCATGAAGTATAAACAGCCTTAATGAGAGACAAAGCTCTATTTAAATATAGGGGTGATAAAGAAAGACAGAGCAGACATTAATCCAAGGCTTCAACTGGGAGAATTGTAGGAGAACTAATTTTTTTTTTTTTTAAAGGGCTGGGTAGGCAGAATCTTTGAAGGCAGGTGTACTAGTAATAGTGGTAATCAAGTTGGTATTCAATATGGAAAATATTAGTGAATGACAGAAATCATACAAGGATTTCCAAATAACAGTAAACACTGTAGCACTTAGACACAGCTCTTGATGTATAGTTTTGAGATAATTGGACCTTTTTAGGGACCAAATTGGAATATTGCTATGGTGAATAATTGTGGATAATTAGCTGAAAAGACCACAAGAATTTTCTTTCGGGGTGCCTGGGTGGCTCAGTGGGATAAGGCCTCTGCCTTCGGCTCAGGTCGTGATCCCAGGGTCCTGGGATAGAGTCCCACATTGGGCTTCCTGCTTCCTGCCCCCTGCCCCCTGCCTGCCTCTCTGCCTACTTGTGATCTCTGTCTGTCGAATAAATAAATTAAATCTTTAAAAAAAGAAGTGGTTCAGAGGTGAAAAAAAGAGAATTTTCTTTCATATAGTGTGTGTGTTTTTGCGTGTGTCTTCATAACTCTGCCTCAAAAAAAATTTTTTTTTCCTACAGGTTGCTTCTTTGCAGAACTATGGTTCTGACACCAGTGCTCATAGCCCACTGTATATACGCTGCTATGACAGCCTTTCATCAGGTTTTGTTGTAATAGTTTTCAACATGCCTGTGTGCTCACTATGATCCTCAAGAACGGGAATTGTGTCACAATCATCTATCTGAAGCAAGAAGCTGAGCAACAGTGAGTGCACAACAAATGTTTGTTTAATGATGATTCTCAGCACCAAAAGAATATGTTTTATAACATAGAAGAGATAGAGTCCAAAGATGTCTACTGTGTAACTTATTACTTAAATTAGACCCACGTCCTGTTGTTGGACAGTGTTCCAAAATTAAATGATCACTAAAGAGATGAATATGATAAAGTTATGACAGAGTTGGAAGAGGAGGGGTACTCTTCAAGCAGATCTTGCTAAAGTCCCCTAATGATCCATTTGTATCTAGTCAAATAGACTTTTATTCTTTTTTTTAACTTACATGGGCTAAAGAATTATTTTTCATGTGTCTCCTGGGGTACAGTTAAGTGTTAAGCTCTGAAGTAGAGCTTTTATTTGGTATGGGACTTGATGGACTATATGTGTGTATGTGTATAATATATGGTAACATCTTTAAAATACTTTTGTAGAATCCTTACAACAGTGCCTAGAACAGATTAAGTGCTATATAAAGTTCAAAGAAGGGATAAAGCATTGTAGATCAAGTTAGAATACGAAAGGCTTTGTGTATTGTATTACTTAGGATAATGTTTCCTGCTGTAACAAACAAATCTGAAAAATATCAATGGCTTAATAAAAGTTTCTTTCTTGCACATAAATATGGACATAAATAGTCCTCCCATATGGGATGTTCCTAGTTGGTAGCTAGCCTTCCCCGTGATCTTTCTGGAACAGAGAATCCCTTCATCTTGTAACTCTCCCCTTCTCCAGGGCCTCCTGCTCATCTGCATCTAGATTGTCAATGGGAAAAAAGAGGGCAAGGAAGACATATTCACTTCTTTTGACCTTATCTCCAAAGCAACAAGTGTTCTTTCACTCAAATTCTACTGATGATAACTAGCCACATGGTCATGTCTGCTGAAAGGGTGAATGGGGTTTCTCATCTAGCTGTGTGCAGAGGAGGAAGAGTAAGTGCATTTGGTGAAGAGCTGAGCAGTCTTTGCCAGTTCTGGATACTTAGAAAACACTTCTCTCTTCCCCAAGGAGATAACCCAAAATGCCATGCAATGAACAAACCCAGTCTGAAATCTAAAACCTCTAGTGGAGTTACAGCGTGCTCTCTCTCTCTCTTATCCTGGTGCAGAAATGGTTATTCATGTTCTGCTGGCTTGTGATCTGAAGACAAGTTATTTCTGCTGCTTCCATCACCACCAGCATACAATGGTGGGACGGAGAGAGGGTAACTGCAAGGCAGGTTCCCAAGTGGAAAAGGCAACAATGAGAAATTCATAGCATTTTGACTGTCTTTGTTAGTTCAATAATAAAGTCCAGCTGGGCTGTGAAGTACCTTTGCCTTATCAGTAGGGGAATTCCTTCCCAGTCTCTAATTATATCTTCTGGAAGATTCCATCTCCTTGTTTATTATTCTTGGCCCCTGGTCCCTCAGGGAACTTCTTCCAGGTTCTCTTTGTTCACCTGTGAAGATGGTGTTAGACAGTTGTTGTTTGGGTTCTGTTTTTGTGGGGGCCATACTAGTCCCCCACCCATCTATTAAATTTTTGTTTTGTTTTGTTTCATTCTGTTCTGTGCGCCAATAATTATGCCCAAAGGTTTCTTCTTTATTTATTGCCTTTTTTTCTTTGTTTCTTCATTTCTATGCTTCTCTACTTTAATCTAATGACTTGGGTGGGGAGATTGTATGATTAATCTTTGCTGCAAGACTGAGACACTTTCTTCAGTTAGGAAGTCTTGCTGGGCCTTTGATGCCCAAAGCTTTGTTCGATGTTATCTAACTTACTATTTTGAGGGCCAGAAATAAACATTGTTTTCAACTAAGTAAAGTTCTTCACTCTTTATTTTTTTAATTTTTACCTCAAAATAAGCTATTCTTGCCTGAATTCATCTCTTTCTTAAAATACCTTGCTAAGAGTAACATAGAGTAGCACACAATATTCTAACATCTTCCATCAACTTCCTTAAAAGCTATAGTCTCAGGAGGCACATATTCTATCTTCCAAATTGTCACAGGTTTATTAAATAGTTCCCATAGTGTCACAGGAGTTTCCATCTGCCCAGCCTGCTTATCTTGACTCCTATTGACCTCTAAGCCTGTGTTGTCCATTTCATATTTGTTGTTAGAGCAGAGCCCTATATTCTGTTTTAAGTGGGATGAATGCTGTTAGTTGTTTTAATAAAAATCTCCAAAATTTCAGTAACATGAAGGCTTTTTTCCTGCTGCTCTATAGTCTTGCTGACTAGATATTCTACTTCTTCCTCTCAGGGATGATCTATTGCAGCTGAATCAATCACTCTCTCTCTCTTTTGTTTTGTTTATGTGTCTCTCTAGGTTTCCCAGACATTTTCCCTGCTTCAAAGTATTTTCACCTTCCTTCCAGCTAAAACATATCCCATGGAGGATGGAGTTCCCTGTCACCCATGAAAACTGTAGACATGTAGATGCAGATTTGACAAAAGATTAGGTGAATTTGCAACTGCCAATGTCTGGTATGCCTCAACATTTTTAAACTCAAGCTCTCTAAACAGGAACATAAAATTTTATACTCTCCCACTTCCTTCCCCTACTAGTTCTCCCATTTTGAAGTGGGAGGTGGATCAGTTATTATATGTTTCATTACTTTTCTGTCTATAGGATGAAATCCTGCCGGAAGAAAGCATGAGGATGGAACAGAAAGAGGGAGAAAGAAAGAGAAGCAATAGGCAAGATCATGGCTTACTTGCCTAACCCTATAACTAGATGCTGAGCTGCTTCCTGGCAGGCGCTTTATCTGTAGAGCTCCAGAACTGGACGTGGTGATTTGCCCAGAGAGCGAACCTAACTCATGTCCCTGAATGTGTGATGGGGAACACAGGTCCGGATTCAGAATGACATTCCTCAAACCCTTACTCTGCCAGTTGTCGTGAATCTTGGGCAAGTTACTCAATTTTTCTGTGCCTCAATTTCATCCTCTGAAAAATTGGGAAAACAGGAATGTGCACATCATAGGGCTGTTATAAGCCTTCAGTGAAATAATAAATATAAAGGCTTAGAATAATGCCTGGGCCCATAGTAAGCTTTTAATAAGTATCAATCACAATTTTGAGATCTAGAACAGCGTAATGGCTGAAAGTAGGATTCTAAAGCCATTCTAATGGATTTTAATACCTGTTCTATGTATACGTAGAGTATGTCCTAATTTTTCCCGGGTGATCTTATTTCTTTATGCCAGTTTTTACATGACAAACACTCAGCAAACACTGATGTTATATAAAAAGGCTAAAGGGGGATGCCTGGGTGGCTCAGTTGGTTAAGCAGCTGCCTTCGGCTCAGGTCATGATCCCAGCGTCCTGGGTTCGAGTCCCACATCGGGCTCCTTGCTCAGCGGTGAGCCTGCTTCTCCCTCTGCCTCTGCCTGCCACTCTGTCTGCCTGTGCTCGCTCTCTGTAACAAATAAATAAATAAAATCTTAAAAAAAAAAAAAAGGCTAAAGGAACTATTTAAAAGATAAAATTAGTCCCAGGAAAGTAGTTCTAACAATGCTAATTCCTACACCCGACTTTGGCTTGTGGTCTTGTTTTTCACATTAACATTAATGCGAAATGTTCCATTAAATGTGCCTAGTTTGTAAACCAAAGCCTATGTCTTCATTTTCTTTTCCATTTCCCACCCCTCCGTACCAGCCATACTGTGGAATCCAAATGAAAAGAAATCACGGTGTCGGAAGGAACTCGTATCAATACATCTCATAACAGAACATAGCAAGCATTTTCCTAATTGGCCAAGTCTTACAACCAGATATATCTGGGAAAGGGGTGGATTGACACCATCTTACAGGGAAGGAAGAATTGGATTTAAGAGCTTGGCTGTTTCACCTCTCACATTACCCAGCAGAAATAAAAAAGCAAAATAATATCCTAGGAAACTGCACAGTGGTTTCTAATATGAAAGACTTTTAGTGACTTATTGCTGTTTGCAGTAGCGTTTCATAGTTTCTGACAGTATAAAGCTTGCTAAGGAAAAAAAAAAAGATACCACCACCCACATTTTGTCTGGAGTTAATATGTATTTTTCCTCTTGTCAAAGTGTGGGAGGCTCTCTGTTTATATAATTACAGCTTTCAAAAATCACTTAAATAGACATGAGCAAAGAAGTGAAATTGCATGTGGAGTATTCGGATGACACTGAATCTGTCAGGTCTATGGGATTTTCGTACAAAAACTGAGATGTTTTCGACTCTCACTTGGATGGAACTGTGCTTTGCTGGAGGTTGGGAAACAGCTTTTCCATATTGCTGACAATCTTGACAATGGTCCTGATGAATTATCTGTACTAGACATCCTCCCAAACCCACTGGATTCAATTCTTCTGTCAAGGAGATGTGCAGAAAAGCAATGAGCTTTGTCTTTTCCTGCAGCCTGGGGCACCATATATCCAAAGAGATTAGGAGGAGGAAGGCAAACCCAGACCAAACTTGCTAGCTACTTTTTCTTCCATTCCTCATGGGCTTTTTATCAAATAAGGATGTAAGAGTGGAAATATAAGAAGTAGGTAGTCATGATAGAATTACACTTATATTTGTGAGGGGCAGGTATTTACCTTTGCTCACCAAGCTCATTTTATTTTTTTGAACAAGTAAAAATAATTATCAGTTTCTTCCTTGACATTGTTTTTTATTTCTCATACTTCACCTTTTAAAAATTATACTTTACTTTTTAATTTCTAAATAGGTTTACTGAGGAAAATTTATCAGACATTAAACTGCACATTTTAAAAGTATATGATTTAAGTTCTGACATAGGTATACAGCCTTGTAGCCTATCATTAAAATCAAGAGATAAACATACCCCTCATGCCCAAAAGTTTTCTTGTGCCCCTTTGTAATCTCTCTCCTGCCCCTTCCTGTGTTCCACCTCACCCTTCCCCACCGGCACCACCCCATCTCTTGGCAATCTGCTGCTCTGCTTTCTGTCTTGATAGATTGGTTGGCACTCTCTAGAATTTTATAGAAATGGGATCATACAGAATGTACTCTTTTTGTAGGGACTCTCTTCACTCAACATAATTATTTTGAAATTCATCCAACTGGTACGTATTAGTTCTTTCTTTTTGTCAAGTAGAAGTCCATTGTATGGATATATCACAGTTTGTTTTCCCATTCAACTGTCCACTAGCATTGGAGTTGTTTCCAAATACAGGCTACTAGAGAAATGGCTGTTCTGACATTGTGTATAAGCCTTCATGCATATATATATGCTTTCATTTCTCTTGGGTAAGTATCTTTTTTTTATAAAAAAAGATTATACTTATTTACTTATTTGAGAGAGAGCAAGCACACATGTGAGTGGGGAGAAAGGTGGCGCGGGGGAGAGGGAAAGAGGATCTTGAGATGAGGATCCCACATGGTGCTCAATCTCATGACCCTGAGATCATGACTTGAGCTGAAACCAAGAGTCCGCCACTTAACCAACTGAGTCACCCAGACGTCTAAGAATGGGATGTCTGAATCACATGGTAGGTATATTTTTAACTTTTAGAGAAACTGCTAACCTATTTTCCAAGTGTTGTACCATTTTAGATGCTGCTAGCAGCACTGAGAATCGCAGTTCCCTCACATCACTAGCACTTGGTATTGTCAGATGTTTTAGCTACAGTTTTTCTAACAGGCATGGAGCATATATCATTGTGATTTTAATTTATAGTTCCCCAAGGCCTAAGGATATCGAGTATCTTTGCATGTTCCTATTTGACAACCTTATATCTGTTCATACATTTTGCCCATTTTATTGAGCTTTTGTTTTCTTCATATCAAAGTTTATTTTCTATTTCTAAATATGTTATTCTATTTTTAAAATTCATATGCAAGGGACGCCTGAGTGGCTCAGTGGGTTAAGCCGCTGCCTTTGGCTTGGGTCATGATCCCAGGATCCTGGGATCGAGTCCTGCATCAGGCTCTCTGCTCGACAGGGAGCCTGCTTCTCCCCTCCCCTCTTTGCCTGCCTCTCTGCCTACTTGTGTGATCTGTCTGTCAAATAAATAAATAAAATCTAAAAAAAAAAAAAATTCATATGCAACAAAATGGACTTTTTGGTGCAGAGTTCTATAAATGTTGCCACATGTATGATTTCATGTAACCACTACCACAATTAACATATAAAACAACTCCATCATTGCAAAAACTCCGTCTGCTGGCACCCTTGTGTAGGCAATATTCTGCCCCTGCCCAACCTTTATTCTGTTCTCCATTCTATAGTTTTGTCTTCTCAAAATTGTCATATAAATCCTGTTATATGGGGGAGCCTTTTGAAACTGGCTTCTCTCACTCAACGTAATGTCTTGGAGATTTATCCACATGTTAAATCAGTAGTTTGTTTCTTTTTGTTGCAGGTTCTGTTCTATTATATGGATACACCACAGTTTGTTTATTATTTGTTGCAGGATATTTGAGTTGTTTCTTGTTAGGGGTAATTATGAATAATTTTATGTACAGAGTTTTATGGGAACGTAAGTTTTCGTTTCTCTAGGAAAAAATACTTAGAAAGAGAACATCTTGGTCTTACAGTAAATGTATGTTTAAAATACACTTACAGAAAGTGCCACTTTTTCCAGAATGGCTGTACCTTTTTGCATTTAATAATGTATGTGAGATCCGGTTGCTCATTAGAATTTAGGACAGTCAGTATTTTATATTTTAGCCATTCTTATAGGTGTGTAGTAGTATCTCATTTTGTTTTAATTTGCATTTCCCTAAATGCTGCCAGGTATGAGTTCCTTATATATTTTGGATATTTAACTCTTCACATATATGATTTGCAAATATTTTCTCCCAATGTGTAGGTTGCTGCTTCATTTTGTTGATTGTTTCTTTAGTTGTGCAGAAGCTCAGTTTGGTATAGTCCCACTTGTTTATCTTTTATTTTGTTTATTCCTGCTCTGGTATTTATTATTTCACTTACTTTGGGTTTAATGTGCTTTTCTTGTTCTAATGCCTTAAAGCTGATCCTGAAGCCATTGATTCACTTTTTTCTGTTATAGATGATCTGTTCTATAAAATTTCTAATTACTGACTAGTGGAATCTGACAAATTTTGGTATGTCGTTTGTATGTTCCTTCAGTTTACAAACCTTCTAAATCCTTAAAAATTTTTTTTTTAACCCATATACTTTTAGAAGTGTATTATTTACTTTCCAAATTCCTTGGGCTTTTCCAAAAACATTTATGTTGTTAATTTTGAATTTAGTTTCATTATGGTCAGAAAACATATTTTGGGTACTTGAGATTTTTCAGATTTATTGGTGGCTTTGTTATGGCCTAGAATATGGCTGATCTTGGTTAATAGTCTACGTGCACTTAGAAAAAAAATGGACAAACTTGTAGAGTTGCTTGGAGAGTTCCACAACTATCAATTTTAAGACAAATTGATTGGTAGTTTTTTTTTTTTCAGATTTTATTTATTTATTTGACAGACAGAGATCACAAGTAGGCAGAGAGGCAGGCAGAGAGAGAGAGGAGGAAGCAGGCTCCTTGCTGAGCCAAGAGCCCGATGTGGGGCTCGATCCCAGGACCCTGAGATCATGACCTGAGCAGAAGGCAGAGGCTTAACCCACTGAGCCACCCAGGCACCCCGATTGGTAGTTTTTTTATGACTTCTATCTCTTTACTTATTTCTGCTTAATTATTACAGCATTTGATTGTAATTGTGGATATGTCCATTTCTTGAACATCTATTTTGTTTCATGTATTTTGAAGCTCTGTTGACATGCATTGAAATGTTATTAGGTTCTTCTGATAAAGTCTCACGTTTTTAATTAGGAAATAACTTTTAAAAAAAATCCCTGGTATTCTTTCCTATGAAATTTACTTTGTCTGATATTATATAGCCATTCCAGTTTTATTTGATTAATGTTACTATGGTGTATCTTTTCATATTCAAATTTTAACAGACCTTTATCTTTCTATTTCAGTGTCTTTCTTGAAGGTGACATAGAGTTGAATCTTGCTTTTGGATTTCATCTGACAACCTTTATCTTTTAATTGAGTGCTTAGGTCATTTGTTGCAATGTGTTTATTTTTATGGTTAGGTTTAAATCTACCATCTTGCTATGTGTTTTCTATTTGTCACATTTATTCTTTGCTCCTCATTTTCTTTTTTTAAGAACATTTTCTGGGTTAATTAAGTACTTTTTATAATTCCATTTTATCTCTTTGTTTATATGTTTAGTGACAACTTTTGCTGTTTTAGTGATTGCTTTGGGGTTTATAGTATACATCTTAAATTATCACAGTCTACCTTTGAGAGACATCAATCTTTATGTTTATGATAAGAAATTAAAACAACGAACTTACACTTTTCATTCTTTTTAAAAAATATTTTATTTTTATTTATTTGAGAGAGAGAGAGAGAAAGACAGAGAGAGAGCACACAAGCAGGTGGAGGGGCAGAGGGAGAAGGAGACTCCCTGCTGGGCAGGGAGCCAGATGTGGGACTCTATCCCACGATCCTGAGAACATGACCTGAGCTGAATGAAGGGAGACGCTTAACCAACTGAGCCACTCAGGTGCCCCACTTCTTCACTCTTGACATTCATAGTTTTATTGTCATACATCTCACTTCTAAATACATTATAAAGCTCATATTAAATTATTATTTTTGTCTAAGTACTCAATTGTCTTTTTAAAAGATTTAAATAATAAGAAAAAATTCTTATTTTTTCATGTAATTGCCATCTATCACAATCTTTATTTCTTCATGTAGATCTGTATTTTCAACTGGTATTTTTTTCTAACAGAAGGGTTTCCTTTAACGTTTTCCATAAAACAGATTTGCTGGTGATAAATCATTTCAACTTTTGTATGTCTGGAAGTGGCTTTGTTTGCAAGATGTTTTCATCGAGTACAGAATTTGAGTACTTTAGAGGTGTTGTTCCTTTGTCTTCTCACTTGTAAAGTTTCTAACAAGAACTGTCTTGTTCTTTTGTATATAACATTTCTCTTCCCTCAGACTGTTCTTATGATTTTCTTTATCACTGGCCACTAGCATTCTGCTTACAATATGCTTTATGTAGTTTTATTCATGTTTCTTAAGCATAGATTTGTTGAGCTTTTTGAATCTAAGGTTTAGAGTTTTTATTAAATTTAGAAAAAAATAAGCCATTACTCTTTGTTTCTTGGACATGACTGCCCCACCCTTTTTTTAGATACTCCAATTACATGTTTGGCTTTTTTTCATAATTTTATTTTTTTATAAACATATAATGTATTATTAGCCCCGGGGTACAGGTCTGTGAATTGCCAGGTTTACACACTTCACAACACTCACCATAGTACATGTTTGACTTTTTAAAGTTGGCCAACATCTTACTGCCTACTGACACTCTGTTTACGTGTGTGTGTGTGTTTCCTTTGTGTTTTATATGGATAGTTTTTATTGATATATCTTCAAACTTACAAATCTTCTCTTCCATAATGTCTAATCTTTTATCTCTAAAATTTAATTTAGGTATTATTTTCATATAACTTGTTTAACACATTTGGTATTTTCTCTACATTTTCTAAATATAAGAGATATGGCTATAATAATTATTTTCCCGTCCTTTTCAGCTAATTCTAACATGTGTGCCAATTCTGGGTCTATTTTGATTGATTTTTCTCATTATAGGTTATATTTCTTTCTTCTCTGCATGCTTGGTAATTTCTCATTGGATGCCTGAGCTTATGAATTTTACTTTCTTTATGATAAGTATGTTTATGTTGTTATAAATATTCTTGAACTTTGTTCAGGGACCTGGTAATTATTTGGAAATTGTTTGATGTTTTTAGATCTTGCTTTTTAAGATGTGTTTGGCGTGACTAGAGCAATATTAATCTAGGACTAATTTTACCCTAGTATAGAAATGAGACTTGTCTGAGTACTCTACTAAATGCCCTAAATTTTACTAAAAATGGATTATGATATTTTCTAACATGAGGCTGGTTGAACAGGTAATCTTTGTCGCCTGAGGTGAGTACTATTTCTCCTAGTTATTCTTCCCTTCATATTGGGTAAAAATTCTCATATTGGGTATAATACTTGCTGCATGCTTGCAGGAAATCCACTGAAGATCTCTAGAGTTCTAAAATTTTCTCTCAAACTCTCTTTAAACTATAAGCTGGAAGAATGACCAGGCTTACTTTTTGTGTTTTCCATATCATGAAAATCACTTTCCACATTGCCTGATGTCAAATGTCTTAAAATCAGTACTTACTATATATTGCTGTAACATATAGAGGAGTTAAAGGACAGTATTCCACTTGTGTCTTTCATTTCTCCATTATTTTTTAGAATATGAATTTTTCATAGTTTGAAATGATTTATGGATCACCTTCTTGGGCCTCCTCATTTTCAGAGAAAAATCTTGTACTTAGCAAGAGGAAGTGAGCTGGCCAGACTCACTCTAGTGAATTATCAGTTCTCCTTCTGGGAAGATAGGGTCTCTTAATGCTAACATCCTGGCTTTAGCAAGTCTGGGATTTTTTCTTGACTTTCATGCGGGAGGACCATAGTTTCTCTTTGAGGTGTTTCCAGTAAGTTTTCCATTATGGTCATTGTGCCAAGGGTTTCAAAATTTGCTTGTAGGGATTACAACCTTCCTCCACCTCTGCAACCAATCCGTGTTCAATCACCACTGGATCCTAACCGTGTCTGCAGAAACATTCCCCTCCCTTCCTGGTGTCTGACTTTGGTTTTATAACCCAATGCACAGATGACACTGCAGTTGCTTGGTTGTCTTGATGTGACTTAAAAAGTGAGAGGAGCTAGAGCTTTTATTCTAGATGGGACTTGGATAATTTCTCTCCAAATCCTTGCACATGTGGCCTGGGATGCTTGCTGAGCCCACTGAAGCCTGACTGCTGCCTGAAACTTCACTTCCTCTAAGAGATATGACTCATATCCACCACATAGAGGCCTTTTATTATCCAAAACAACAGTGTGGGAGTGGGGAGCCCTCTCTAGGAAATTAAAAGTGCCTAGGGTCAAGAACAGAGCTCTGCAGGTTTCTGCTGCCCTTTTCCTTCATTTGTACCAAGTTAGATATCTTCAAATTACCAGCCAATTAGTTTCTCTTTTCATTCTCTCAGGAGGGTATAGGTCTCTGTCTTCTTAATTCAACTTTTTTAAGAGATCCTACTGCTTCCTTCACCTTATTTTCACCAGGGTTATTCTATAGACTTCTGCTTTTTCAACTTTCTTTGACTGGGTGGTAAATTTTCTTTTTCTTTTCTAGAGATCCAAAATGAAGTATGAATTTTATTGTATGATTTATTTATGTGCACACAATTGAGATTTAATAATGAAATATGTTTTTGATTTTCATTATTCTCTTGTTCAGAACTTTTATAATAGTTGTTAGTCATTTTCCTCACTTGTACAAAAAATATTTTTATTTTTTTCCATTTTTTAATTTTTTTAAAGATTTTATTTATTTATTTATTTGACACAGAGGGAGAGATCACAAGTAGGCAGAGAGGCAGGCAGTGAGAGAGGAGGAAGCAGGCTCCCCGCCAGGCAGAGAGCCCGATGCGGGACTCGATCCCAGGACCCTGAGATCATGACCTGAGCCGAAGGCAGAGGCTTAACCCACTGAGCCACCGAGGTGCCCCTATTTTTAAAAATTTTTAAAAAGATTTTTATTTATTTATTTGACAGACAGAGATCGCAAGTAGGCAGAGAGAGAGAAGGAGGGGAAGCAGGCTCCCTGCTGAGCAGAAAGCCCGACACAGGGCTCAATCCCAGGACCCTGGCATTATGACCTGAACTGAAGGCAGAGGCTTTAACCCCCTGAGCCACCCAGGTGCCCCAACAGATATTTTAAAATAGCAATTATGTACCTGGCATTATGATAGATATGGGCAGACAGTGGTAGATAGGAATGCATCTCTTGCCAATAAATCTACAGGTGATCAGTCTACTAATATTTACAGGAAATTAAGAAATTATATAGGGGGCACCTGGTGGTTCATTCAGCATCTGCCCTCTGCTCAGATTATTATCTCAGGGTCCTAGGATCTAGCCCTGTGTTGGGCTTAGTGGGGAGTCTTCAGGGGGTCTGCTTCTCCCTGTCTCTCTGCCCCTCCCTTGTGCTCTCTCTCTCAAATAGATAAATAAAACATTTTTTTAAAAAAACGAAGTTATATAACTCTTGTTGATCAAAGCACTAAAATTAGTTTATCTTCATTTGAGCTCCATTAGGAATTATTGCTTATGCCTTTCATTCAACAATTATCCATTTCCTGGTAGTGTTGGTTATCATTTATGTAGGGAGGGAATATCCAGCAGACATTGTTATTTATTTATTTATGTATTTATTTATTTTCATTATTTGTAATTTTTAAATTATTTTTTTAAGATTTTATTTATTTATTTGACAGAGAGAGAGGGATCACAAGTAGGCAGAGAGGCAGGCAGAGAGAGAGGAGGAAGCAGGCTTCCCACTGAGCAGAGAGCCCAATGTGGGGCTCGATCCCAGGACTCTGGGATCATGACCTGAGCCAAAGACAGAGGCTTTAACCCACTGAGCCACCCAGGTGCCCCTTCATTATTTGTAATTTAACTAGACTTCCAATCATGGTGTGGTTGAATAAACTCTTGCTGAATCTAATATGCCTACAGATGAGATGACAGTTATGAACTCTGAAAAACGCACATATGCACACACATAGACATGCAGTGAACTGCAGAGATTTTGAAAATGAATGGAAACAGGCAGATTCTGAGGGACAATTAGAATAAGGGCAGCATGGGGTAAATTTCTTTCCTTTCTTTTTAAAAAGTTTTTTAATAGACTTCAGGCTGAGGAACAGGATAAAGTTGGCATTATTTGGAGGAGCCAAAACTCTAATTGAAAAATTCAGTCTTCCTTCCCAAAGGGCCACGGGATAGAATTAGGAGCAACTACAGTTGCTGGGAAGTGAGGAGAAAATTTGAGAGAGGAGAGATCAAGTAAGAAGAAGCCCTGGTTATGTGTGCAGTGTGCACATAAGAGGAGGAAGCAGAAGAGTTTTTTGGAGTTTTTTTTTGTTTCAAGTCAAAGTCATGTTTTACAATTTGGTAATAATCAATAGCTCCTACAGGAATAAGAGAGTTTGCCAGGGGCTGCTGGGGGGTTGCCAGTCCCTATGTATAGTAGCATTTTATTCTGATTTGGCTATTGTTTCTTGTAAAGAATTCTACAGAATTTGGGAATTTTAAGGTCCCTAGCTTAGTATCATTGTTATTACATAAAATCCTCAAGATTAACCTCCAAAATACTACAGTGTCTCCCACATGGCATCAAAGACATTGACCAAGTACTGGACTTGTCCCTGCAGAGACATAAATGAGCATAATACCATCCATGCTCTCACAGTCTTAGAAACATTGCTCAGCCTATTGGACAGTGTTAGAAGTCATTCTCTGAGCAATAAATGGGTATCAGGACCTCCGGATGGCCCATTGGTCCTAAGGATGCTTCTAGTACTGAATTTGTATCATTTCTTATTAGAGTAGAATTAGATGATCCAAATGTGAGAGAAGAATAAATTTTCCATGTCTTAGAACATGTCATGTCAACTCACTTAGAAAGATAAGTACAATTGTTTGGGGAAGTAATTAGTCTTCTCAAAGTGACAAAATAGGAATTTCAGTTTTCCTTTTACTTGTTAAAAATGTTTTTCTCAAACCAAAAGAGACTCTTAATGTCATAAAACGAACTGAGGGGGGTGAGGGGAAGAGGGGTTGGGTGAGGGTGGTGGGGTTACATCATATGTTTAAATAAAGCTTAAATAAAGTAAAAAAAAAATGCTGATCAGAAGAGACGCCACCAAAAATAGTGGGTGTTTTTTTTTTTCAACAATGAAAAATAAATTATAAAAAATAATATTTTTTCAATAAAAAAATGTTTTTCTCATTTTCTCATTTCTCATTTTTCACTGATAAGCAGAAACCTGATATCTAAAATTTCTTATTGTTGTTGTTTTATTTGAGAAGAGAAAGTAAGGTAGAGGCTTCTGAAACAAGTCTTTTTTAATTCAAATCTTGGCTTTATCATTAAGAAGTCATATGACTCAAGACAAGTTACTCCACATAGGATTGTTGTGAAGATGGCAATAATTGGTAAATATAAAGCTAATGGTGCCTCAGTAAGCATTATTTATGCTTGTTGAGCATTTTAAAAAATATGACGAATCCATCAAAGCCATCTATGAAACTCACAGCAAATATCATTCTCAATGGAGAAAAACTGAGAGCTTTTCTGCTATGGTCAGGACCCCGGCAGGGATGTCCATTATCACCACTGCTATTCAACATAGTACTAGAAGTCCTAGCTTTAGCAATCAGACAACAAAAAGAAATTAAAGGCATCCAAATCAGCAAAGAAGAAGTCAAACTCTCACTTTTTGTAGATGATATGATACTTTATGTGGAAAACCCAAGACTCCACTCCAAATCTGCTAGAACTTGTACAGGAATTCAGTAGAGTGTCAGGATATAAAATCAATGCACAGAAATCAGTTGCATTTCTATACACCAACAACAAGACAGAAGAAAGATAAATTAAGGAGTCAATCCCATTTACAATTGCATCATATCTGAGAATAAACCTAACCAAAGAGGTAAAGAATCTGTACTCAGAAAACTATAAAGTACTCGTGAAAGAGATTGAGGAAGACACAAAGAAATGGAAAAATATCCCATGCTCATGGATTGGAAGAACAAATATTGTGAAAATGTCTGTGCTACCTAAAGCAACCTACACATTTAATGCAATCTCTATCAAAATCCCATCCATTTTTTTCAAAGAAATGGAACAAATAATCCTAAAATTTATATGGAACCAGAAAAGACCTCAAATAGTCAGAGGAATGCTGAAAAAGAAAGCCAAAGTTGGTGGCATCACAATTCCAGACTTCAAGCTCTATTACAAAGTTGTCATCATCAATACAGTATGGTACTGGCCCAAAAACAGACACGAAGATCAATGGAACAGAACAGAAGCCCAGAAATAGACCCTCAACTCTATGGTCAACTAATCTTCAACAAAGCAGGAAAGAATGTCCAATGGAAAAAAGACAGTCTCCTCAAAAAAATGGTGTTGGGAAATTGGACAGCCACATGCAGAAAAATGAAACTGGACCATTTCCTTACACCACACATGAAAATAGACTCAAAATGGAAGAAGGAAGGACCTCAATGTGAGAAAGGAATCCATTGAAATCCTTGAGGAGAACACAGGCAGCAACCTCTTCGACCTCAGCCACAGCAACTTCTTCCTAGGAACATTGCCAAAGGCAAGGGAAGCAAGGGCAAAAATCAACTATTGGGAGTTCATCAAGATCAAAAGCTTTTGCTCAGCAAAGGGAACAGTTAACAAAACCAAAAGACAACTGACAGAATGGGAGAAGATATTCACAAATGACATATCCAATAAAGGGCTAGTATCCAAAATCTATAAAGAGTTTCTCAAACTCAACACCCAAAGAACAAATAATCCAATCAAGAAATGGGCAGGACATGAACAGACATTTCTGCAAAGAAGACATGCAGATGGCCAACAGACACATGTAAAAGTGCTCGACATCACTTGGCATCAGGGAAATACAAATCAAAACCACAATGAGATACCACCTCACACCAGTCAGAATGGCTAAAATTAACAAATCGGGAAATGACAGATGCTGGCGAGGATGCAGAGAAAGGGGAACCCTCCTACACTGTTGGTGGGAATGCAAGCTGGTGCAACCACTCTGGAAAATAGCATGGAGGTTCCTCAAAAAGTTGAAAATAGAGCTACCCTAAGACCCAGCAATCACACTACTGGGTATTTTACCTAAAGATACAAATGTAGTGATCCGAAGGGGCACGTGCACTCGAATGTTTATAGCAGCAATGTTCACAATAGCCAAACTATGGAAAGAACCTAGATGTCCATCAACGGATGAATGGATAAAGAGGAAGTGGTATATACATACAATAGAATACTATGTAACCATCAAAAGAAATGAAATCTTGCCATTTGCGATGACGTGGATGGAAATAGAGGGTATTATGTTTAGCAAAATAAGTCAATCAGAGAAAGACAATTATCATATGATCTCTCTGATATGAGGAAGTGGAGAGGCAATGTGGGGAGTTTGGGGGGTAGGAAAGGAATAAATGAAAGAAGATGGGATCAGGAGGGAGACAAACCAAAAGAGACTCTTAATGTCACAAAACAAACTGAGGGGT